>VFXL01000507.1:0-100001 GCA_009761765.1 Phenacoccus solenopsis | reverse complement strand
TACCTATACATAATAATAAGTTCTTATCATAAATTGATGTATCTTAATTAAAAATAAAAATAACTAATCTCGATACATTATCGTATAAGCTTAATATAAAATCAACTACAAATAGTTTACGAACAATTCAAATGTTAAAAAGTTCTCGATTCTTAAACACGTATCTATCGGTTTTCAATAAAGATGAGAGCGTTTATCATACTAACCGTTATATTTACAATATTTTTTTATCTTGGTAAGTATTATTTCCTTTTTTTTTTTTGTTGTTGTTCTTATTCACATTGCTATGATGTAAATAAATAAATAAATAAATAAAAAACTCGAAACAAAAAATATTAAAAATCCAATTTTATATATTCATTAGATTTTAATTTTTGAAATGTTTGCGATAAGCAAAATGAAACACTGAATATAAACACTACAAGTGCTTGAGTAACATTTTCAAAGTATGCTTCTACAGTTATCGCGCAAAATATCACCATCATCTACTTTTTCCCCTAATATCTTTGAAAACTTATTCGCATCTTTTTCAGAATTGATAGTTTTTTAAATGTCGCTATTTTTTTTTAAATAAATTACATCGCATATACTTTTCATTATGCGACATTTTCGAAATTAATTATTTGAATTTAGAATTTTTCACAATATATAAAAGTCAAAAAATTTTGGTAAGTGTTCTTATAGTGAAGGAGTTAACATAACAATTATAATGTTACATGCAAACAGAAGCATGATATGTTACAATTGTTTTGCAAACTGAAGTGGTCTTCCTCGCTGTCATAATAAGGAGGAGAAAAATATTAATAAGAATATAATTATTTTTATTATAATTTTTTAATATTTGTTATTTTTATGGTGAAAGAATTTTTTTCTTCAAATAAACAGAAGGAATATGATTTGATCGTTTGTAGGAGTTCACTTATAAGTAAACCAAAAAGGAAAAAATATAAGCCTAAGTAATGTTTTAAGCGCGAGAAGATCAGTTAAGCTGTTATGCACCGTTAAGGCGGGGACGCAACGTCGTGCAACGTTCGTTCGGCCTACAGCGCGCATAGCACCGAACCGCTTGGTTTATAGCGCGCTGCAAAAGTTTTTATTTTATTTGACCATGTTGCACCACTCCAAAAATTCTGAAATTTTTATGGTATGTTTGGTGGTAAAAGACACATTTTATGGAATTTTTTCATGATTGCACCTCGAAAACTTGCCATAGAAATGGAGTTTGAAATTTTAAAAATTGCATAACTCTTTTAAAATTGATCGAAAAAAATTGAAAAAATTACTGAAAACCCCTTTTATGGTCAAGATACTATAAATAAAATTTCAACTTTCCACCTTTATAATAAGGCGAGAAAAAAAATTTTAATCGAAAAACTTGTTTTTGCCTATATCTCCGAAAATAGGTGCAACTGGAGCCTGAAATTTTTGTCAAAATTTTTTTTCGATGTGGCCCACCTTTTACCTTAGGAACCATTCGAAAAGCTCGCTGGGGCATTTTCGACTATCTTATCCCATCATGCCCTTTCAATTAATTTTTTAGTTTAAAAAAGTTCAATTGCTATTTTTTAACATCGATTCATCAAATTTGAAGCATTTGTCTACAAAATCTAAACAATGTCCTTATCACTATAATTATCACATAATTTTAATAGTTTAAAAAAATTTATATTTTTTTTAATTTTATTTTATTTTTTAATGAACGCGATGTACAGCCCTATGACTAGAAGCGTTTTTATTTAGGATATGTTGAATGGTGGAATATAGTGAGACAGGCTGTAATAATTTACTTACGTGGTTGATTTTTATCGGACTATTGGCAAGGATGATTTCTATTTGAGGTAGAGGAAAATAGGTATTTCTATAATTGCTAAACTTGAGGTATTCTGTAAAGATATGGGCAATTGTGACTAGAATGTTGCAGGTTCTACAGATGGGTGTTGAAAGTCTATTTAGGAGATGGCCATGAGTATAAGAAGAGAGTGGCCTGTATAAATACGGGTCATGGTACTTCCATGGTTCTACTATGTTACGAATTAACTTTAGTTTGTTGAAGTCTGCAACGTTGGTCCAATAGTCTTGAAAGGCGTTTTGGAGGTATTTCTTCATTGTTACCTTGAGATCTCAAAAGGGTATTAAAATGTTTGGAATGGGTGAAATATGTAAATTTTTTGGCGGTGAGATCTGCAATTTCATTTTGATGCATGTTACTGTGCGAGAGAAGCCAGCTCAAAGTTACTGGTTTTCTCAAGTTGGCTAATGTGTGGCCGATTTCTTAAGCAAGAGGGTGTTTTTTATGAGAAAGTCGTTTTGAATGCTCAGGAGGGCCTAAAGAGAGTCAGATAGGATTAAAATTTTCTCAAGTAAGAATTCTAGAGAGTGAGTGCCAACTTAATAGCGTATAGTTCGGCTGATAATATTGTGAAGTGTTGTGGTAGGGCGTGTAGTGTTTTCTGAATCGAACATATTCTTGCATTCCTTTTTATCCAACAATTTATTCAACGTGCTTTAAATTTTTTTCAAAATTACGGTTGCTAAAAAGTGTTTTTTTTTTTCAATAAAAAACAAAAGTTTTTTTTTGTTTAAAAACAGAATTTCTGTTTTAAAACAAAAAACCTTCATGAAAAAAATATCCAAAAATTCATAAAAATTAAACACGAAATAACTGACAACCAACAAAATACCCACAACATCTTGACCCTTCTACAAAGATGCGGCCTCCTTTTTAAAATCTAACCACCCTATAGGTGGCGTAATAACGAAAGCAGTTAAAAACACCACCAAAAAAAAAAACGTGTTTAAAACAGTTTTAAATCTATTTTTTTTTTTTAGAGTATTCAACTATTTTAAATTCATAATGTTCACGCCCGTTATCATAAATTCATAACTGAACAAGAAAAAGTTAAGAACCATAATTATTTAATTTTCACTCGAATACTAAGAGCATGGAGCACCCGAACACTTCCCATTCGTTTAACTTATAAAATAAGACTAGATGCCACGAACGGGGGAAAAAAAACATAAATTAAGCATTGAGTAGGGTGCGTCAAGTCGCATTTTTTTTGAAATTTTGGGGTCTTACCCTTTAGTTTTGTTCCTTTTGACGAAAAAATGATACCCTCAAAATATTTTCAAAAAAAAAAATTTTTAGAGGTGGCGCTTTTGGATTGAAAATTTAATGTAGAATCCAATATGGAAAATTTTCTGAAATTTGACAAATTGAATTTTTACAATAAAAATTAATCTGTTCATCAACTACAGATTAATTACACGTCTCTTATCAGTATTTTTCTAATTATGGTTTAAATAATAGAATATCTGGCTCGCCAGATGACCCAAAAATCGTATCAAGTATCTACTTTGGTTACAATCAGTTCCAAAACGTGATGTCTAGAAGTCAAATACCCAAGTTCTTTATCTAATTTCACTTCTAGTAGGTAACACGCTTCTTTAGATTTCCCTGTTGCTTGTATTTGACACGGTAGTACCAAAACCCATAAAATTTACTCAAGAAGTTGAATTCCACTGCTCTAAAGTCTAAACTTTCTTATATGGGATTAGCTTGTGCTATGCTCTTCTTTATAATGTTATAATCTTCTTGAATCAGCATACATGCTTTTTTCTAAAAAAAAATAGAAATTTCATCGCAAATAATTCTAGCGCTTTTTGATATCAGGTGTTTCTCATTATAAGTTTGAAGTGTAGTAAAAGGACTTAGTACTTGCAGATTTGTTTGTAGTTTTATTCTTTCAATTTTTTCCAAAGTTGTAGGACCTACTAAACAAATATTTCGCTTTGATTGCTTAGTGAGATCATGATGGCAGGAAAAAAAGCATATTATAGTAGTGCACGTTTTAAAAGATGTCCAATTCGTTATTGTCAAATTTGTGGGAACTTAACACTTACCAGTAGTGTAGAAATCTCTGGTAATTAGGTAACAATTACCTATCAAAAACAATTTAGAGGGGTAATTTATATCAATATTTCTCCTTCCCCAATTCTAGTGAATAATTTAAAAAAAAAAAAAAAAAACTGAATTCAATCAGTGTTCATTAATTCAAATTAAAAAAAAAAAATCCGACAAAATTGAAACAATTTGTAAAGATTTTGTAAATTGTCTGAAAAAAAGATCATCTTGAATGTTACGCTCCTAAAAAAATGATTCTACGCCACTGAAATTTACTTCCTCGACCTCAGTGATATCTTTTTCATTTTTATGGACAAAGAAATATGAAGTAAAAGGAACACTTCTAGGGGGTAAGACATCAAAATTTCAAACTTCAAATTTTTTGCGTATAAATTTGACGCACCCTGGCATTGAGCTTATTTCTATGTCCCAAAATGAAACCAGTGAAATAAACTATCAAATATACGATGTTTATTTATATAGGATCCAGCATCATCTACAGTTTTCCTTTGCAAGATGACAGCCTTATGGATGACATTCGATCATCATACAGCGATACAGATAACATCACGACAAAGAAGATGAAGCTCATAAACGCATTAGGGCAAAAATTATTTGGTTCAAATTATAATTCTACGTACATGCGATAATTGTTAAAAACAAAGATTTGAAATAATAAAGTTGATTTACGTTTTGCAGAGTAAATTATTCTTCATCCGTGCATGCATGAATTCAAGAACATAAAATGAATAAAAAAAATGCTACACAAAAATGCGTACGTGACTACGATAGTTAACCTACAAGTAGGAAAGGTACACGCAGCATAGCAGTGTCAAGGTTTGCGTTGATAACTAATACGAATGGCTGAAACGACTTCTCTTAAGAGCACAAAAACAACAATAATTCCTTAAATATAAATTCAATAAGATCACTTGGAATGTACATTATTAGTGAGAAAGAATGAATTAAAAAAAAAAAAAAAAATGAAGAATATCCATCCTCTACTCTAATGTCTTCCCAGTAGGGCGAAAATCTCTGATGACCTTTTCGTTGATTTTTTTTTCAACTACATTTTTGTAGCTTTTCAAAGTTTATTTCAAAATTTTAGGACTTGAGGGCCTACTTTTGTGATATTTGACATTTTTCTGTAATAGCTGATATTCTGAGCTGTACATTAAAAAAAAAATTATAAGTGACTTATAGAAAGACCTGGGGACTTTTTTCCGACTTTTTCGTGATAATTTTCATAGTATGTACGACGATGATAATATACATAACTCATCAAGTGTCGACTTCTTAATGTAAATAGCAACAAAAATGAAACAAATTCTTGACTAATAAAAAAAAAAAAAAAAGAGAGAGATGTATTTCTAATACATAATTCTCAAATAATGACTTCCTAGGTCAAGTAACAATAAAAATACATTGATACGTAAAGCAACAAATTTCATACTTTTTTGTATATTCGTATCGCTTCACCCAAATTCGTGCTTTTTTTCGTACTACAGACAGTTAGACACCCTGTATTTCCATGCTAGACGGACTACATGGTACTTAAGTACAAAGTGGAGTCCGAGTTCCTTTATTTCTTTTACATTCTAACCCAAATCAAAAAGTTGCCACGCCAATGGCTTCGTAATCCTGTCACAAATATTTCGCTTTTCGACGTCGAAGCGGTGCTCGAAAATTACGAATATTTTTCCGGACTTTATTTATGTATTATGCGGCGAACAAATTATTAATTCCACTTTCCTCTTCGTTACGTGCGCGCGCACGTGCGAGAAAAATACAAAAAATCTTTTCTTATTTATTAATTAACGGGCCCCGAGCTCGCGCATATTTAATCAAAACTGCCGTTCGCGTTAACGCGACGAAGAGGGAAATATACAAAAAGCCATTATGTAACGAGGCCGAAGCGCGCCAGAACCTATCACGCTTCGCTGTATTCGCAAAAACTTCGCTGGATGTTTCATTTCAGCTTCACTCGAACGAGAACTTACAGTTTTAACAGAAGTTCACGTACCTTTTACATTTTTAAAACTTCAGCTATGTACGAATATTCCGCGCTTTCCGAATAATCAACACGCTAAAAAGTATAATTCACTCCGTCCAACTATCGCCAACGAAAGCGTAAAGAAACTTTCGAACAAACAATACCGGTACCGGATGAACACCGACGCGGCAACACTTCGGCTTCTTGTTTAATTAAAAGTCCAGCTAACTCTACCACGACGGTCTTGTTAACCTTGCAACAAAAAAAAACTCACCTTATTTCCATCTTCAATAAACCTTATATGTGGCCTGAACCGTCCGTGTGTTCGCCATATCGTATCGAACGTCGAACCAGAGCACCCATCTTTTTACAATCAAATTTACCCGACGAGAGTATCGCAAATCACTTAACGCGTACCAGCGCCCATTTTTCGTATACCGCCAACCAACTCGACACCCGGAGAGCGCAAAAAGCTCCAGTTTTACAACGTTGACCGGTTAACATTTTTACTGCCTCTCGTTATCTTCTACGGCGCTCTTCGTCGTTGTCTCCTCTCTATCGTGTTTTTTAGCCGTTACTTAAAACCGACGAACGTACATCATTTATTCACGCGAAAGATGTACTTTGTTTTGGTTTTTTTTTCCCCCTTTTATTCTTCTCTCTTTCCTTTTTTTAAGCCTCGCTCGTAAAAAGAACCTAAAAATTGTATTGCGAGGAATTTTATATAACGCCTGGAATACGACTACGGACAATAAAAACATATTGTACGACGACGCGAACCTCGCTAACAAAGATCTCGACTCGATGAGACGTACCCGAGCTTCCCACAGCACGCCGTTTACATCAGCGAATTACACGGAATAATGAACCCGACTTGGCACCGCTCCGTAGTCGTCTATTCGCGAAACCAGGCTAAATAAATACTTTTCGCGAGATTTTCCTCACAATAGTAACCCGCATTCTTCGGATTCGCGATGCGTACCCTTAATGAAATATTTAAAATTGATAACAACCAAATCGCATTTTCCAACGGCAACGTTAACATTCGCACAATTCACGCCGGTGAGCGTCATTGGTCTCAAACCTTTTCTTATCGTTGCGTAGCTTATTACTCGTGTACGGACTTCGTCGAGTAAATTGTCCGATTTCAGGTGAAATTGAATAAGTTCGAAGATTTTTCAAAGTTCTAACATTTAAAGGATATTGAGAATTTATCAAAAAATCTCTGCTTCCTTCACCATCTCATATTTTATAGTTAAAATTCAGTTTCACTTTGGGTCCATGAAAACGATCTGACAGACGTAGGCATTCAACCAAGTTCAATCCTACAATTCCTGACATGCCAACTAATTTGTTTTTCTTTTTTAACTGAGTTTTTAAGTAAAAAACGACAACTATTACAGCCTACTTGATTTGAGAAGGGAAGGTCGGGGGAGGGTGGGGTCTTCAAATCTTTGCGTTTCAGACCATGTAAATGTCCAACTATTTGGTATATATATTTTTTTTCCCCACGGGTAGCGCAGGCGAGTATTCATAAAATTCGCTCAAAATTTGGTGAGAGACTCTTCTTAAAAATGCGCAGAACAGCCTTTTTTGTTTTTTCGATAAATTTCAAAATGGCGGATCATTCAAATTTTGAGGGGGGCTGGAGAAGGGGCAAACAGCTTTAATTTTTTGTTTTTGATCTCATATGAAAGAGTGAGTCACGGACACCAACATATCTAAATTTCAGTTTCCTAAGTGCATTTTGAGGAGAGTTAAAGCAAAAAACGGCTTTTTGAGGAAGTTTTGAGTCATGAAATTTCTTGAATCTTCCATATCTCCCCACCAAATCAAGTTAAAGAGGTCAAATTTTGTGTGTGAGGTTAGTTGGTGACCAAAATATGACCTCTTGAATTTGGATCAAAATGGATCCAAAATGGCGGATTATCAAAATTTTGAGTAGAGCTTGAGGAGCCTCAAGTTGGTAAAAATGTAATTAATATGAATTCACATGGTTATTGGGTATAATTTGTATACTATATCCCCAATTCACTTCCATACATGATGTTGGAGGGGGGAAGGCGGGGTTATCAGCCTAAAATAGTAGTGGTGGGGGTACAGGAGGGGTCGAGAATTTTTTATTGCTGTGGCATATGATAAAATGAGCCCAAGTGACGAACCTTTTTTGATTTTAGCTTCCTCAGTGATTTTGGAGGGGAAATTGCTGCAGAAAATTTCATGAATCTTCCATATCTCATCATCAAATCGGCCTAGAATGGTCAAACTTCGTGTGTAGGATTAGTTAGTAACCAGAATATGACCTCTTAAATTTGAGTCAAAATGGATCCAAAATGGCGGATTATCAAGATTTAAAGATAATTTGAGGACCCTCAAATAGTTATAATTTGAGAAATATGTGTCCACATGATTATTATTTTATGGCAAAAAATACTACATTTGTGCCAAATTCAACTTCTTAAGTGTTTTTGGAAAGGATAGGGTGGGGGTTTTCAGACTTGGTATTGGGTGTGGCCTGTAGTCATGAACGGTTAAGCAAAGTTATTACTAAATCAAAACAAGCTCCAGTTCAAAACTCAGCTCCAGTAATGCGGCATGGCTGCTTACGTTTTTTTTTTTGTTTTTTTACTTGAATTTTTAATAAAAACGTCAACTAATACAGTCTACCTGATTTTGAAAGGAATGATCGAGGAAAGAGATCTTGAAATCGCCGCGTTTCAGATAATTTCTAATTATCTGGCAACCGCACGACATGTGCAGATATAATAGTTTTACAACATAAGAAAAGTTGTATGATACTTAAAAATTTCCTTGTTAGTTAAGACTAATTTTTCATCACTCAATATGGAACCAAAGTGAAATGTTCGGATAAAATTAAAAAATAAATAAATGCCTATGTTTTTAGATTGTGAGGTCCTCACGCTAACACTTCATTATATGAAAGTAGGTTTTTTTTTAACAATGAACTTATACATCTAAATGATCTCTCTAACCATAGGAAAGTAAGTACTTAACTGATTTTTAAACGAGTATGAAAAACTTAGGTAACACAGCAAAAATAGAGTAAGCCTCATACTCTATGTTGATTTCCCATTTCAAAAAGCTGGGAGGATAAAATTTCAAATTTTAAAAACTAATTTTTAGTGAAAAAAATTATTTTAGGTTACTTCTTTCTAGACCCCCAAAAGCTTCCAACACCAGTATATATGATTACCCAGCATGGTATACTGAGAGATACATTCTTACTTTAAAGAATCAGTATGAAGAACCGCTGAATTTTTCCATTTGAAAAGTGGAAAATAGTGAGCCCATTCTTCAAGACCCCAAGGCAGCTGAGAGCCAAGTCAGGCAATATAGTCTGTTCAAAATGAGAAACGCCAGGCGCAAAAAAGTAGTACCTCACCGTTTGGCCAATTTACCTCCAATTTCGGAGGCACTTTGGCATCGCCGTGTGTGTATATAGTGTTAGTTAACTAAGTTGCATGCTCATAGGGTTGAAGGCAATTCGTCAGCAGGAGGTAATTGCAGCCGCTCTATGTAAATTATATATTAAACCTCAGTGCGTTACCACTTGAAATTATTTTTCTCATATGAAAATTTGGGTAAAGTGTTTTTAATGTAAAAGTCCATTTTTAGAAATTATAAGTAAAAAAAGCCTCAAAAAATTTTTTACGTCTATTTTGGAACTACTCAAATACGAATATTTACTTATTTCATTATTTTATTTTTTTCCTATGATGAATATGAATGAAATTCGCTCAAAATTTGGTTCCGACAAAAACGCAGCTCCAGTAATGCAGCATAGCAGCTAGAATGACAGTATAAATCGAATGCACAGAAAAAATTAATGACGATATTAAATTCAAGTTACTTTAAAATTCGTAACACCATCAATTTTTTTCGTTTTCACCATCGCCGCTATTAACAAAACGGGTGAGGTACCAGCATTAAAATTTGCATTTCTTCTTATTTTAACGAAATAAACGTTTTTGCTTTTTCAAGATTAATGAAAACATTTCGAAGCTTTTATAAATTCTAAAAACATTCACTTCGTTTTTTCTCAATACCAATCCTCACATTCAACTTATGAAAAGACCTTTTCTGCCACAAATCGAAGATAAGGAAGAAATGATGAACAAATGCTTTAAATGTTGAAACTTCATTATTATGTACTTCAGTAAAAAAAAAAAAAAAAAAAGAAAAAAAAAGAAAAAAAAAGAAAAAAAATTTTCGGCGACTTTATGTTTATTTTTCAGATCGACACGTAATAAGATGTAAAACCGCCATATCATTTCTTCAACTGCATCTACCACCAAACAGATAAAGAAGTACATTGCCAATACACCCTTTTTGACTCCTAGTTCCACATCAATCCCCTGAACATACCTTTATCTCCATTAAAAGTTCACCATCGACAACGTACTTTTCACAGAAACTCGTTTCACCTCCAAAATGGCATACTTTAAATGAGATTTTTCAACAGCCTCTCGTCGATGGACGCGCGTGTCGGAATACAAACAAAAAAAAATCAAAAACTCTCGAGCTTAATTTTTTCTTTCTTCCGAATGCATCCGTAAGCGTCGTTAAATTACTGGTACTCCAGTCGACACAAAAATCAAAAAATACCCGGCTCCGTATCAAACGCGGGTACGTACGAGAAAGAAAAAAGATTCCACACATACACGCGAAAAAGGGAAAATAAAAAAGTTAATAAAAAGCGAATTGTTGTAAAAAAAATTCGTCTTTATCACGTTTCAGCACTTTTCAGAATAAAACGTTTTACACGGCGCACTTCATCCGTCTGCGACACTCTCGGCAGCGTTTCTTCTTACGTACGTTAGTCCTCCTATTCGTTTACTCCTGTAACAAACTTACCAGCTCGAGCTTTTCTCCTCAAAATCTGTCATTCGCAAGTGTATTCGTCGAATTATGTTTATTTTATACCAACGTAGCGACTCGCAAGTTCTAGTCGTCATACACGCCGAAAATGCTTTCGAATAGTCGTACCAGCGCTTTACTCGCATTTCTTCTCGTCGTTGTGGTCTTTCGTCGACTGGACGAGTGAGTACAAACGCTAACCAAAGTCAGAACGCGTAACTTTTTCTGCGTCAGGCGATCAAACAGGTGGTTCTGGGAAGGAAATTCCATGTAATATCTTTCAGTTATCGACCTTTTTTTTTCAATTCAAAGCCCACCCTTTTGTAATATCTTTCAGTTATCGACCTTTTTTTTTCAATTCAAAGCCCACTCAAACAATTAAAATTACGAATTAATAATTACAGGATTTTCGTTGATCTGAAAGGTCGAATAAATTTACAATCAATGCTTAGATTTTATCAATTGAAAATATAATTCAAAAAATTATCACCTACTATTATTATCGTTATTAACTAGGATTATTTGAAAATTTGAACCGTATGAATTCGGATAACATTTATAAGTAGAACGTTTTCGCAAGTGCATATTTTCAAAAAAGAGATTTTAATACACAAAAAAAAAGTGGTAACATTAGATCTACAGGCAAAGATGAAGTCCTATTATCTGGTTGGTACAAAGAAAATTTACGAAAACAATAACAGCATATGGATTCAAATTTGTTTAATAATTTTCGAAATAATATTAAAATAGCTAAATATTTTTAAAAATTGCTGAAAAATTTTCAAGTAACTTGAATTCAATCTCGTTATTGCTTTATGGAATTGCACTTCCTTTCTACTTGATCCCACCATATTTTACAAAAGAAATAGAATGTTATGTACGATACTGAATAAAGTAGGTAAAAAATGATCAAATACAGTTTTCTAAAATAGCATTTTTTTTAAATAAGGCATGAAAGGGCTCAAATTTCTATATGTTGTTTTTTGGATCTTGTAAAAGAGCACCATGCGTTATTTTTTTTGAAACAACTAAAAGTTTAAAGTTTACCACAACTTTATCTAGATGCGCATTTGTTATAGAGAGAAAAGAGTATAGATCTTCTGAAATAAATTGGTTTATCTGAGGAATGTGAATAGAGACGTGATATGGTGACTCTTGCTAACATAGGTGTGAGCTGTCTGTTAAGAAGGAAGGAAATGGCCAAGAAGCTGGGACCAAATCGTAAACAGATAAGTAGCTAAGTAACACCTCTTTTCATTTCGAGCGCTGTGGTATAAGCATTGACCCTATATACGATATATACACATGGACTTCTGTTAATCCTTATGGCAAGCTTTGAAACATGGATTTCAGCGTGTATTAAGCTTTTTTTTGAAGATGCCCAAGTTGAAAAATTGAGGTGACTTATATATCGATCGCGAAGGACGGTATCATTGGCAAGATCCTAAGCACCCAATGTGTCCACGATAACCGCATTGAGGGAAATACAGTACCCTTAGCACGAAAAGCTTCCGAAACGCCCAAGCCTACTATTATTATCATTATTAAGTAGGGTTATTTGAAAATTTGAACCGTATGAATTCGAATAACATTCATAAGTAGAACGTTTTCGCAAGTGCATATTTTCAAAAAAGAGATTTTTAGTACACAAAAAAAAGTGGTAACATTAGATCAACAGGCAAAGATGAAGTTCTATTATCTGGTTGGTACAAAGAAGATTCACGAAAATAATAACAGTATATGGATTCAAATTTGTTTAATAATATTAAAATAGCTAAATATTCTAAAAAATTGCTGAAAATTTTTCAAGTAACTTGAATTCAATCTCGTTATTGCTTTATGGAATTGCACTTCCTTTCTACTTGATCCCACCATATATTACAAAAGAAATAGAATGTTATGTACGATACTGAATAAAGTAGGTAAAAAATGATCAAATACAGGTTTCTAAAATAGCATTTTTTTTTTAAATAAGGCATGAAAGGGCTGAAATTTTTATATGTATCACTTACTTTTTTATAGAAATGAAAAATTGAACATTTTATCTTTCGAGAAAACCTATTCTAGGATACGGTACTCGGGAAAACGAAATGGAGAGTTGAAAATTTGGGTAATTCTTTTTTCGGTGACATTTTCTTTCGGGAAAAAGAATTCGTGAATACCGTATTACGGAAAATTGTCTTTTGGGAAAAACAATTCGGGAAAAAGTACTAGAATCGTCCTCATGGACCACTCCAAAGGCTGAGTACTGGTTCTTGAAGGAGACAGTCACGTCGATGATCGTCACCAACCTCGTAGCTTCGTTGATGAGGACGAGGTATGGGCAGAGGTTGCTTTACCTCAGGCACCGACATGTTGACCCCCACCTCGTCCCAAACACCACGCAGAACAGAAACGGAGAGCCTTTCCAAGATGGCGTTATACAGTCTCTTTCAGGGCAGCCGAATACTGCCATCAATGGTTAAGGACATGGGACAGAGACTCGAGAGCATGCCCATATTTCGGGTACCTCTGATCGCGATTTCCTGTGTTCCACCTTTTTATCCCATTTAGTGGCAGGAAGTTCAGCCACAATCGCCAGTCAGCGAACCATGTGTATCTTCTATTTGCAATGAAGTGGTTAGACACTGCGTGCCAACTGGTTACTTCCCACACCTTAACCTGGTCGGGTTTGACAAAAATCGCTTCCAGGTATCTGGAGCGCCTAGCTTCCCTTAAGGTTGAGCTTAAGAAACCACGATGCGCCCTGTCTATTTTTACCACGACATTACTTCAGCTCCTCTGATCCCACGTGCCATCTCCCTAACTCCCAGGTGTATCTCCACTCCAAAACCATGTTCCCTGCGATTCGTTTACTGGCAGCTCGCACTCTGATCACATAGAAGCTACGTCTCCCCCATCGTGACGAAGTTCCTCTTCCATACTCTTGGAAAGATAATGAGCGGTATACTCCACGGTGGGAGGCCTTCCAAGTTTCCTCTGAATGGCCGCTTTGAGGGTTGTCGTAGCTAACTTGGCTATTCTTGCACATAGAAGCCATGTACTACACGAGCGATGTCGGCCAAGTATTTAAATATTCTTATTCTAATAAAGGTTTAAATCTGTTAGAAAAGAAAAAATGCAAGGATTTGCCAGCATCAACACTACATATGAACGAAAAACGATTACGTAATATCATCTGTAAGTGTAATCGTGATCCATCACAACCTCAGTTCTACAGTATTCGAGAATGATTCGTGTATGACGAGTTAATATTTGACCACTGCTTCGGTTACTATGTTAATGATTCTCTCGAGTATCACGTGAAATAATTTTAGTATCTTCAAAGGCAAAATTCATCAAATTTAAATAATAATGAAAAATAAATAAATAAATAAGCAAACAAACAGATGGACAAACAATTCGTTATTTTTCGTTCCTCTTCAAACGTCATCATAGCCATACTTCGCCTACTCCTATATCCCTGACAGTCGCCAGTGAAACACCGCGTTTCCAATAAACGCGAAACGCTTCAATTCCACAGGTAAAACAAACTTCCGGTCGAACCGACGATACGCTACCGCGGCTTCATTTTTCGATAAAACTGAAACTTTCCCCCAGACATTTGCTAACCAAACAATACGTCCGTTAAATATATCAAGCATAGAAAAAGGTATTCGCGAAAAACGTGGTTTTTACGTTCTTTATTGCGATACGTGCTCGCGAAATGACTTCCACTTCCAACCAAATACGCTATAGATTTCAAAAATACCGAAATGGGAATTCGATTCTTTTATACAAGCCGTACTTGTCAATTTTTTGTCGCGCTATTTCTACCGTACCGTGTAAATTTATATCGTAACACTTTTACCTCTCGAGTGTTTCCGATTTCCACAGATAGAGTGAAAAAAAAAACTCCAACAGAAACAAAATACGCGCATCCGACAGCTCATCGAGGGAGAAATGAAATTGATAAAAATGTTACACAGCGTACTCACCTAAAGCCATTCCGTCCTTGGTCCATTGCACGACACCGGCGCGATTGTCTACTTCGCAAGGTAGGATTATTTCGTCGCCTTCTTTTGCTCGTATGTCTTTGGGTTGCACGCGAAATCTTGCGGTTGAAAATTTGATCCTGAAATCCAAAAAAGAAGAACACGAATATTAGCGATCTAAAATTTATGGCATTTATCTACGTATCGATATCATATCGAGTACAATATTTTTTTCAAATAGTCATGGTTTTAATAGAAAATCAAAATTTACAGACTATATGATTTTACAAAGAGAGGTCAAAGTGGAGGTACCACATCACTTTTCGCAGAAACATAACATTAAAATTGTTCATAAATTGATCAGAGGATGTTAACATGATTATATGAGACTAAACAATTAAAAGTACTCGCACTTTTTTCAAATTCTGATATGACGGCTAAATCAAATTTGTAGAAAAGCTAAATAGCCCATAAAATTATCGACATTCTTTTTCGCAGTCTTACACGATAGGCAACAGACAATAGATGTATTTCAAAAATATTTGATACAAAATTCAAACTAAAATGTCAAATAGCAGTTGAGTTCAGAGCACAGATGAATACAAAGTTGAGAAGGGAAGGGAGAAGGAAGGGAGAGAAATTGAAAAATTGCTTTTTGAAAAATTTTTCTGATTCAATAATTTCTTTCATCTTTCACATCATCTCATGAAATGAAGAGTTAAAAAGCTACAACTTCGTGTAGACTGTCACATTTAAGAATAATGTTACTTTATAATGTTTACTGAATATTTCGGTAATTGAGGAGAGCTGAATTTTTAACTTAAACACGACAGTTATTACAGCCTACCTGATTTGGAAAGGAAGGGTCGGAGTCCTCAAATTTTTGCATTTCAGACCATTTGTAATCATCTGGCAAATGTGCTCTGAGAAAAATTATTAGCGATTTATCGTAACAATCACCACAACTGAAGGAGAAAAACGACAATCTTTTATTTTTAGAGTAATTCCTTCAATATTGAAGAAAATTGTTCCTTTTTTTGATAAAATCATTCACACATTCAGAAGTTAATTACTAAAAAAAAGGAACTATACCTCAATATTGAAGAAATCGCTACAAAAATAAATTATTGTCACTTTTCTCCTCCAGTTACGTGTCCGGTATCTTGCAAATTTCCTCGGTGTACAATTTTTGTTTACTATATTTTTCCCCACACGTAGCACCGGCGGTATTCATAAAATTCACTCAAAATTTGGTGAGAAATTTTTTTAAAAATGCTAAAAGGTGCTTTTTTTGTTTTTTCTATACACTTCAAAATGGCGGATCACTTAAATTTTGAGAGGAGCTGGCGAAGGGGCAAGTAGATCAAAATTTTCGTTTTTTGTCTCATATAAAAGAGTAAGTCACGGACACTAGCATATCACAATTTCAGCTACTTAGGAAGATTTGGAATGGAGTTAGGACAAAAAACAATTTTTTGAGAAAGTTTTGAGTCATGATATTTTTTGAATCTTCCATATCTTCTTACCAAATGAACCTAGAAAGGTCAAACTTGGTATGTGAGATTAATTGGTGACCAGAATATGAGCTCTTGAATTTGGATTAAAATGGATTCAAAATGGCGTATTATCAAAATTTGAACAGAGCTTGAGGAGCCTCAAATAAGTGAAAATGTAATTAATATCAACTCATACGATTATTGAAGATAAGAAGTATACCATATCCTAAATTCACGTTCATAGACGGCATTAGAGGAGAGGAGGAGAGGAAGAGTTTAGCAACGTTATTTCTAAACCTGATCCTGAATAAGCCTCAATTAAAAACTTAGCTCCAGCAATAAGGCTTGGCTGTTTGCGTTCGTTTTTTTTTTTTCCATATCATGCTACTCATTCACTATTATTTATTTAGAATAAAATTAAGTATTATACTCGTGCAAATGTTGGTACTATTTCAACCTAACATTAAAAAGAAATTTGTTTGATCCATAATGAATAACAATTCGCAATTTACAAAAAATTACATATCTCATAATCGTTTCGATGAAATCGAAAAAAAAATCAAAAATCAACCCATCCTGAAACCAAGCCAAGACTACAACATCCACAAAACTCGTACACTCGCCACGTATAAACTCCGCCTTTCATCCAATTACCTCGCTACAAGTCGGTCGCAATTAAAATATAAAACTTTCGTTACACCTTAATTCAGCGTCCATTATTAGCGAACTTTCGCTCGCCAAGTTCGCCGCAACAAACATTAATTTCGTTTAAATTGTCCGCACGACAATTATTATTTCTCCGTTACTATACACGAGGAATCGGCGCGCCGCACCGGAAAAAAACACTCGTTATCATCCGCAAAGCTCATTTCAGTCAATTACTTCTTCGCTATAAACTTTTTATACTTTTCCGCAGCCCCTGGATGTCCGACGTGACCAGAAATACGCGAGACCGAGACGCCCGATAGAACAAGGCGACGAAATTCGCCGCCACCGACCAGCTACCTGGAGATGATACCCGTGTGACGGCTGTTTTACAACTTTCAAACTTTGTTATACTTAACTTTCACAAACAAAACTTTATCAAGTAGGTGACGTTTAAGTTTGTTAAACTCAATTTAAAAGCTAAGCTCTCGTGTAACTCGGTCGTGCCCCGACGCGCCAGTATAACGAAAACTGTTACACGAAATATAACTACGATATTAGCCTAGCTACACATACTATACTCCTGTATACGACTACGCCTCGTACACCGTTTTGCGCTTTCCACTCGCCGTCTCTAATTAGTTCCATACGCTTTGCTTTATACGCTTTTCTTGCTAATTTCCCGAATCGTCGCGTCGTCGTCGTAAAGTCGTTTCGTTACACACGCGTAACCAGTAAATTACTCGCTCGCGCGTTTACGAGCCCCGCATTATCCAAAATTACGAGATTTTTTTTCTCGAAATACTTCTAACCCTCGCCCACTATTACTCTTGGAGAAAATTGTCGTTACTCTTCGAAGACAAGCCTATTTATAATCTCACCATATAAAGGTAGGTATCTATGATTTCAACATGAATGTTCAAGAGCAAATCTGACTTCAAACATCGTTCACAAAAATCCTTTGATAATGCTTATCATACAGGTTCGACAAATCGCAAATTCTCTTCAGCATTCTGAAGGGTGGGAGAGCAGAGACGAAGTGCGAAAAACTTAGTGTATGTAAGCTCTTGAAATCTCTGTATAGGTTCAACCTAAGCCCACGCAAATACTATTAATAAATCAAAGGAACTACGAACACATTGAACTTTCACCCACATCCCTTTTAATCTTGCCTATTTGTTTGGAGAAAAGGTGAACGAATATTAATCATTCTTTTAAATGTTGACGATAGCATGGGAGTAACCATGAAGATGAAATTTTAGAAACTGAACAAAGATTAAGAAAAAAATATGAAATGACTTAATTCAAGTCATCCAAGAAAATTTCAAGAAATGAAACTAAGTCAAACAGAATTCATTCAAACTTTCAGGTATCTTAAGATAGGTTTAAAACGATCATGTATAAACCAGTGAAAACATCAACAAGAACAAATGACGTTGACAAAAAAAAAACCCGAGATTGAAAATGATGTTATCTCCATATAGTCAAGTTGTTTTCAGGGGAATTCTGAATTTAAAAAATTTTCCATATTAAACACTTACAAATTAATGTAATGATGTAAATAGTAAACTTTCGATACACAGCTTCAATGAACGAATAAAGAATTAAACGAGTAAAAAAAAACAACTTACACAGCATTTATTACATGTCCCTACTATTATTGATTTATTCCTTCGAATTCGAAATCTAGAAAAAAGTGTTCGGATCAATACGCAAATTGCATAGTTATCACACGAAAATGCTAACTCGCTTTCACACATTTCCTCGCGCGCCATCAAAGAAATTCTCATCAGCTCATACGAATTTTCCGACAAAACTGTCCAGTGGGAAATAATTTCACCTTCTTTTTTTTTTTTTGTAAATCTAGAGTAATCTCATTATACGAGTCCGTCGGTATTATACCAATAGCTTTAATTTTTTTCCTTCTCATATATGTCAGTATATTTATACCGTATTTAGGTTACGGAAGTCGGATGAATAAAACGAATCGAAAATTCGGATACATTCAAGTCAGTAATATTTCATCTTTTGTCGTAGGATTTCAATGTCCTTTGGAATCGGGATTTCGCTCGTAAAAACGAATTAAATTGTGAACGGACACTTCTCAAAGTACATGGAAATCCAATATGTAACGCACTAGAGCGTATAGCGTATGGATTCCGTACTGTATCAATTTAGTTTTATTATTTATGAATAAAATTCTCGCTGAGAACGCAATTCAGACGCAATTCTTTATGATTAGAAATCTGATCACTACACTACACCCAGAAGCGGATATAACACTCGGACCAAAGGAAATGGGTCCATTTTCTTGATGATTAATGTTTATAACAAAATGATATATTACGCGATGTATAAATAATTTCTTCAACTACAAGAAGTCTACCTCTAATACATAGCAATAACAGAACTTAAAAGTTGCTTGGTAATTGGTATACCGTGCGTTCAAGTAATTCGAGTACAATCAGCGAAAAAATCTCTTTTCCAATTCTTTAAATTTGATTTTTTTAAATACAGAGAATTTATAATGCAGTTGAAATGATTTATAAGCCTTAAAATTCATTAAAGTAATTTAAAAAATAATTTCAGATTTAGAAGTTGTAGTTTATAGTAATGGAACGTGTTTCAATGTAATATACGTCCATTACATAATACTTACATATATACATATATAAAATTCACCTAATCAAGCCCAATGAGAGAGGACATAAAATAACTATTTTTGACAATAATAGGGAGTGTCGATATCTCCAGTCAAGAACGCATTTTTTTCGAGTACTGGTAGAAAAAAATTGGGCATAAGTCCGAAAGAATTGCAAAGGGAGAGTAACTTCTGGGCACACTGAAACAAGACAAATTCAAAAGCTCATATCCTGGTCATCAACCAACGCTACAACGAAATTTGACCTTTCTAGGCCGATTTGGTGACGAAATATGAGAGATTCATGAAACTTCCTGCCGTAATTTTCCCTCCAAAAACTGTTTTTTGCTCCAAATCCCCTCCAAATGCACTTGTGAAGCAAAAATTATAATAGGTTACTTACTTGGGCTCATTTTATCATATGAGCCCGCAATACAAATTTTTCGAGATCGTACGTACCCCCACCACCTTTTCAGACCGATAACCCCTTTTCCTCCCCTATAATACCATCGATGAGCTTGAATTTAGGATATAGTATACTTCTTATTTTCAATAATTATATGAGTTGATATTAATCACATTTTCACTTATTTGAGGCTCCTCAAGCTCGGCTCAAATTTTGATAATCCGCCATTTTGAATCCATTTTCATCCAAATTCAGGAGGTCATATTCCGGTCACCAATTAACCCCACATATAAAGTTTGACCTTTCTAGATTGATTTGGTGAGGAGATATGGAAGATTCAAAAAATATCATGAGAAATAACGTGTTTTATTCGAATTTAGTACAAAACAGGCGATATCTCGAAACCTCATAAAAATTAAAAATTGGACATAGTATACTTCATAGACCAAAAAACTAATCAAACATACCTATTAAAATTCTCAAAATGACTCAAAACTTCCTCAAAAAGTCGTTTTTTGCCCCAACTCCATTCCAAATCCACCTAGGTAGCTGAAATTGAAATATGTTGGTGTTCATGATTTACTCTTTTATATGAGATAAGAAACGAAAATTTTTAGCCACTTGCCCCCTCACCAGCTCCCCTCAAAATTTAAGTGATTCGCCATTTTGAATTTTAACGAAAAAACAAAAATGTTATTACGCTACATTTTTAAGAGGATTATCTCACCAAGTTTTGAGCGAATTCGGCACTACGCGGGTGGGTAAATATACATACCAAAAAGTTCTACATTTGCCAAATGATTTAAAAAATGATCAGAAATGCAAATATTTGAAGACCCCACCCTCCCCGACCATCCTTCTTGAATCAGGTAGGGTGTAATAGCTAGTGTTTTCAAGTTAAAAACTCAGCTAAAAAATAGTAGGTAATTTTAAGTAGGTAATTGTAAATCAAACATGAGGAAAAAAACATTTATTTGAAGAGAAAAATGACCATCATTTTTTTTTCAAGCAAGCAATCTAAAAGTGTTTATGTACAGTGGAAGCTAAATCCGTGTTCTTTTCGTATTTTTCATATTTCTTCTACGATTTACTCCTTTAGACAGGATTCTTTTTTGGTTGGACTAAGGTTGAACGATGGCATAGCCTTTTAGTTACCTTTCATAAATGGAGGGGCAGGTATAAATCGGTCAAGTACTACCACTTTTACACAAATATTATGCCAATTTCAAAATAACTAACTACCACTTTGTTTAGCTTTTGGCTCTAGGCAACAGAATAGGCCAGCAGGTGGAGCAAGCAAATGTTGGGTGGGGCATTCCTACTCAGGCCCACTTGTTTTTAAACAATGTTTTTTAAAGATTTATTTGCATTTTTAATTGTATCTTTGTTGCAATAAAACTGAATTCACTCATTGAAAAATTAAAGATTCGCATCGTATCAATGCTTTACTACTTGGAATGTTAGAAAAGCCGAAGTTTCCGAAATTAAGTCTTCAAAATGAGTAAATAAATGAGTCGATCGACTTGCCCCGAAGAAATCACCCTAATCACGTTGCCGGCGATCATCGCGAACCGCCTTGGTTGAGACCTTAATTAAAACGCAACTCGAAACGAAACTTCAATTGATTAAAACTTTCGACATCGAATTTACTCGAATAAGAACAACGATGATACTGTGTTATTGTTCTAAAATTAAGCATTCATTTTGAATTTCAACTCGCATCAATCGTTTATTCCGAAATTCAGTTAGCCCGACAAACGACGAAAAGTTTATTAATTAAAGTTGCTTTGAAATGCGCGCCATCGTACCGATACTCCACCGCCGACCCGTCCCATCGAACGCGCCGCACAGGGAGGTACCCGAATGTAAGACACGACGAATTGTTCCTAGGTAATATAAATTATCAACTTGGATGAGTTCGCGCTACTAGCGAGCAAACTTTCCTAACAAACAAAATTATTTTAAACTTTAAAGTTATAATTTTCTTCCCCGATAATCCGAAAGCTGTAGTAATGTAATTGCGCGTCCCGTACCTACCTCTATTCTATTATGTCCTCTCGATAATACGTATAATCGCGATCCACCTAGATAACCTACGAATACTACGAATCTCTTCACTCTACCTCGCATAATGGATACGGTGCGAATTTTAATTTCCCGTTTCCACCTTTACCGCCGATTGTTAACCCTTTTTAACATCTCAATAGAGAGTAAATTGACCATTATACGAGCTCGAATAAACAGTACAACACTCGTGCGAACGCTTCGTGCTTAACGCGAAAAAAATTACACTCTAACGAGCTCGGCTAGACAGATATCAGATAAAATCCGACACCGAAGAGGCAAGTTCACTACACTCGTTTCTGCTATCGTACACCGTGCCCCTCAGGGACAAAAATTCATTCGGCAATGCACGTCGACTGCGTGAATACTTCACGTTATAGTCGACGAGAAAAATTTCATTTTTAGTATTTTCGAGTCGAGCAACGAGCAATAAAATCCTAACGCGCCACTGCACACCCAATGTTTCCCATAATGCCAGTGCGCGCTGTACGTTACGCGGACACTCTCTTACATTTTTTCAAACGTGAAATTCTCGACAATTGAATATCCGCCGCGACCGAATGAAAAAAAAATTCGCGAATCATTTCCATACTTTCCCCCGACCTCTCCGTCCACAAAACGTCACATCCGTACGTACGCGATTGGCTCGTATCCAACGAAAATTTGCCTTTCGAAAAGAACCCCCGTGATATCATCGCTGAGGTGAAGTCAACCAACAAACTCCGGTTTATTTTTCAAATATTTTCACCGCTGTCACATCCTAAGTGAGCCTATTCCAGACCAAGATGATTTCGTATCGTCTATTTTATTATGCATTGGGTATTCTTTCGCTTCTATTGATACCTGTATCCATCGAGCGTTCTTTTACAAGTTCCATCCAGACGATCACCAATGGGTACACTCATCGAAATCCACGTAACTACACCTACATTTCTTGTATGTGTAGGATTATTTCGTTAGAAGTATCTCGTAAGGACATTAAGAGAACTCGAGCAAAAGTCGAAACGTAGAAGGCTGAAAGCTTGGTTGAAAAGTACTGATAACGTTATTTCCTATCAACTGGAAAAATCGCCATCGACAGGCGATACAGAGGAAATGTCGTTATCAACTACAAAGTATCTTCCCACCCAGATCAGATTTCATGGTTTAAGAAAACGAGCATCATTGTGGAAGCAAAATTCTAATTGGATATTTGATCAGCGTTCAATGGAGATTGCTTTTAAGAAATTCTTAGCTGACATTGGAAAGTGTTAGCATTCGGAAACACCAATGGACTCTTAACTACTGCGTGCCCAAAACAGGAGATACACTTGTTTTTCCAACAGATCTAACGAAATTCTGTTCTCACAATACGAACATATATATTTATCACAAGTCAGAAAAAGTATTCATTTTCAAATAATCATACGAATCCAGCGATGTCATCTTGGATTTTCTTTCAGTTGTAGCAAAACTTGGATTGGTCGAAAGAATAAATTAAATTGCTCCCGGGTGTAGCGAAAATTTTCAAGCTTCGAAATGGTTGAAGAGCATATAGCCAAACCCTAACCAGCTACGCTGAATCACGCAAACGAACGTTGATTTGAATCATATCAACCATCAAGTTTACATTATTTTTCAGCTGAATTTTCAACTTAGAAATTATAGCTGATGCCTGCATATCCACAGAGCAACTCTGTCCTGAATCGCAGTGATGAGCGGAGGGAAACTGGCAATAAGGATTGACGCCTCATAGCTCACCGTCCGATAGAAGCGCCCTATGTTGATGGCCATCTGCCGCTGGAGGCTCTGAATTGCGCCTCTGTGGCGGTGGTGAGTCAACCTGAGTGCAAATATGCTGCAGCCATACATAAAGAAGGAACAAATGGTGCCCTTATACATAGCTCTCCGCGCAGAGCTGCTATAGCCATACATGTTATGACAGATCGAGGTCAACACCGGGAGAAAGGCTTTACCCTCATTTATAAGGTGGTCAATGTGGAAAGTCCACCTCAGTCCATCGTCCATTAGGATGCCCAAGGTAGGGGAGGTAGCGTTTAGAGAGAACGCTAACCTCACCCACCTGGATGGCGTTACAAGGGTTGCTGCCCCTGAGTCGTGGCTGTTGTCGGTCAAAGATGATGACCTCCGTTTTAGCAGCATTAAGCTCCAGCCCGACTGAGTGGAGGAATTCTTGGATGACTGTTGTGGCCGCATGTGTGTTGGCCTCAAAGTCTGCCTGTTCGGATGCTGGAACAATTACTAGAGTATCGTCCGCAAAGCACTGTGAGAAAGTAGAGTGTACATCTGGATCCTGCTCCAGAGTATTCAGCATTTCATTGAAAGAGATCTTCCAGAGAAGGGCCCCAAGACTGAGCCTTGGGGACATCCTCTCTGGAGAGACTTACAATGACCTATCTTCTTAGAAATCTAACAAAACCATTTTTTTATTTTTTCGAAAAAATTCAAAATGGCGTATCACTCAAACTTTGAGGAGGGCTGGAGAAGGGACAAATGACTAATTTTTTGTTTTTGATTTTATATGACAGAGTGACTCACGGACACCAATGTTTCAGCTTTCTAAGTGCATTTTGAAGGGAGTTAGAGCAAAAACCGGTTTTTTGAGAACGTTTTAAGTCATGAAATTTCTTGAATCTTGATATCTCCTCACCAAATCAATTCAGAAAAGTCAAACATTTGGTTACATCAGTTGAAGATGAGGAAAAAAGGATTAAGAGGGTTTTCCTAATTGTTTGTTTTACCGTATGACTAGTTCTAGCTATCGAGAAATCTAAACATATCTCCAAACCTCACCATATCATCGACTATTCTATATAGTTATAAAATTTAGACAAAAACCTACATTCTCATCATTTTTGAAAATTCAAATGCTCATAATCTTCCATCTAAGTAAGATGACGAGATGAAGTTCACGATATGGAAAATAACATACTATTCTTCTTCTAATAACATCTACTCAACTGATGGGCCTTCGGAATAAATTTTTGAAAAATCTAACACAAAAGAAAATTGGTAAAATTTAATTTGGAGAATTTCGTCATTTTTGAGAATTCAAATTTTCATAACTTTCCATCTGAGTGAGAGAGAGAGAGACGATCTTTGCAGCACTGAAGAGAACAATTTTTTTCTTTTAGAACATCTAGCTAATCGATGGTCATGAGAATAAATTTTGGAATAATTCAACAAAAATGACGACAATTGAAAATTTTGATGCATGTTTTTCTCATTATTTCATCAACTCCTCCCTCCCTCTTCCACGGTGATCGAGATGAAATTTTTTTTCCTCTCGAACAAATTCTAAATCTCCACTCATCTGAGTTTTCGAACTACACTTATTCTAAAAACATACACGATATCGAAACAGAAAGTGTTTCAATCAATGTAAATCCGCTCCTGCGACTCAGAGGCTATGCAAACAAACATAAATAGTCTCGGTATAAGTTGCCTAGTCACTGCATGAAATCTCTTACTTCTACCCTGTAACACTCTGTATATATAAAATAATGAAATATTTGTACACATGTATCTGCATTTATGGTTAAAACTATCAACTGCATTCAATCCACTCTACAATAAATTCTATTCCAAACTGCTTGAAAAAAAAAAAAAAAAACATCAAACGTACAACACGAAAAATCACGCCTCGATCCTGCATCGTTGAATTTTTATATTTTAATAAAAGATACCTTCCCCCGCACTATCCGCAACAGTAATATTTTTCCATTAACAACTACACATTCTTGCGCAGAAATAAACAGACAGCCGAAACGTTGTCGAGTTTCACTCCCGCCTCCATTCCGTATCAGACTACCTCGGTCGCGGATGCATTTCGTATTTTCAGAGGCGTACAGCCGCTACGATTATTATTACAGCGGGCGGTATTCCCGCAAGGATTAGTCGGTTCGCAATGTTCCATTAATTTTCGGCTAGTACGGAATTTTTTTTCTCGTCCGCGACAAATGTGGGTTATTTTGTCCTGTGTATTAGGGAAAAATCGATTCGTAAAAATTCGTAAATTAGATTAGCGCGAGCGGAGATCGTGGTCGTAAAAATAATGAATTTTTAATCGCTGATCCTAATCTGCGCCAACATTTTGCCGTACACATATAGACTGCTTTTAGGTTAACAGAATTATTATTTATTTCTATTTCTTTCAAAATTTCGAGCAATTAGCAAGTTTTTAATTACACCATCGCACTAACAAATCGTATAAAAAGCTTAATGAAAATAGGTATATTACATTCCTTACACGTTACTGGTCATTACTCATTATCAATAAATGTTCATTTCTTCGGTACCCTCCAAGGATCCAAAAACAAAACTCACATATCGATTGACGAACGAAAAGAAAACTCGGGTTTCCAATATCCATAAAAGTACACCCACACAATACACACCAATACAGCCTACACAGCGCCTAATGAAATAACCGGGTTCGAGTTTATAATTTGTCGTCGGTAAACAAAGCGTAATAATAGGGCCGTTATATTAAAGTGATTTACACTGGCATCGTCAAACGATGAACCCGTTTTAGTTTGTTCAACGGCAATGAAATCGCCCTTTGAATTTGCCGATATTACGCGAATAATAAATTAACATGGATGTCGAGCGATTTGTATACAGTTTCCTTTTCAAATAGCGCCACAACAACGCGCTATATTACCGTGTCACCGTTACAGATCTACGTCGCGTAGTTAATATCGCTCGAGTGTTTCTATTTAATGCCTTAATGGCCCTTTCGACGAGTACACGGGAAATTCTAGACGTTATATATTGAAAATTCAACTACTACCTAGTCTGAGGAATCTAATGAGTGAGCAATAAGCGATGATAACGAATCAGGAAAATCGATGCGAGAAAGTTTTGCACGAAAAATCAAGTTGAATTGCGACAGATTCGAAACTGACAGAATCCGTAAGGAATCATTTTCCACGCATTTCTGATACTGGAAATTCGTAATAATCGTTTTTTTTGTTTTTTTTTTTCAAAATATTTTATACATTTGACAGGAAATAGGGTAAATGTACCAACTGTTGGCAGTTTCAAGGATATTTTCTCTTAGCTTCCCGAAGATTCCTTTCCAACTATCGATGGTACCTGTAAACTAATTACTGGTTATTTTGCATCAATTCAACCAAAAAATACGATTTTTGACCTCGCAGTCTTCGATTCCGCTCATTTTTTCAGTAACTTAGTTTTCCTCTGTAAGTAAAAAAACCGACATCAATTACCCCAGGACCCCTCAAGGACAAGGAAAGGGTCCCTATTAATTTTAAACGTTTTTAAATTTTGCTAAACATAACCAACTTTTGATTTTTGTAAAAAGCTAGAGAATCAATCGTAAGATGAACGGTCTTCACAGTTCAATAACTCATCTAAAGTAAATTCACACGAATTCATAAAACTTTCAACAGCTAAAAGCTAAATTTCTGGCATAAAAAGCGTAAAATTTCGCAGATTCATGTACTTGGCGCAGCTACAACGTCAAAATTCCACATTTAAAACTCTACACCAACGCGTCACATTTCCTTAAGGGTCTATTTCATATATACCTACTGTTCTTTTTTTTTAGTGTAACTAAACTTCGCAGGCACTATATGTTATCTATACGGGAACCAAAATTGCAGCATTATTTAGAATTCTTCGTGAATTTCTAATAAAAACTTTTGAAATTTGAAAATAAAGAAAGTACGACACTTCTCTTCAACTTGTTCAGAACGAAGAATTCAAACTATAATTAAGAAAGTTGCGAGCTATGAAACTTGGCCACCTCAAAGGCCAATTTTTTTCGCGTTTTTCTCCACAAATAATCAACTAATCAAAAAAAAACCTTCTGTGAACTTTTTAAAATTCTTGTTATAAATGTATAATGATAGTGTTATTTTTTTAATATTATTTTTGTCGCATTTATAACGATACATTGAAGAAACATGATAATTTTTTTTTGTTTCGTAGTTACGTTAACGCGGTTTGAAAAATAAATGAACACTTTTTTTTAGCTGAGTTTTTAACAAAACGATAGCTATTACAGCCTACCTGATTTGGGAAGGGAAGGTCGGGGGAGGGTGGGGTCTTCAAATCTTTGCGTTTCAGACCATTTGTAATCATCTGGCAAATGTCCAACTTTTTGGTATATATATATATATATAGATTTATCTATGGATAAAGTGGCATCATTTTTCGTCGTCTACAGGTAAAGTGGCATCTTTTTTACAAAGTGGCATCTTTTTTTCGATGCCACTTTACCATCACATTGCTCATCGATTCAGCTTTGTGTCATGATGTCACTGGTGTGGTTATTTGGGTGATGCCACTTTACCACTAATATTCTATTTTTCATACAAAAAAATTTTTTTCGGTCTACGGTCGTAGTAGCCTCATTTTTTTATGTTTACAGGTAAAGTGGCATCATTTTAAAAATTTGTTTCTAAGAAAACCTATGATTATACATTCCGTTCGCCATTGTGGTGTCGTTAATGTGACATTAGATGCACTTCTGAGGAATGTGCAAACTGATGCCACTTTGACCATAGATCACTATATATATATATATTTTTTTTTCCCCACGCGTAGCGCCGGCGAGTATTCATAAAATTCGCTCAAAATTTGGTGAGAGACTCTTCTTGAAAATGCGCAAAAATAGTTTTTTTGTTTTTTCGATAAATTTCAAAATGGCGGATCACTCAAATTTTGAGGGGGCTGGAGAAGGGGCAAATAGCTCAAATTTTTCGTTTTTGATTTCATATGAAAGAGTGAGTCACGGATACTAACATATCCAAATTTCAGCTTCTTGAGTGCATATTGAGAGGAGTTAGATCAAAAAACGGCTTTTTGAGGAAGTTTTGAGTCATGAAATTTCTTGAATCTTCCATATCTCCCCACCAAATCAAGTTAAAGAGGTCAAATTTTGTGTGTGAGGTTAGTTGGTGACCACAATATGACCTCTTGAATTTGGATCAAAATGGATTCAAAATGGCGGATTATCAAAATTTTGAGTAGAGCTTGAGGAGCCTCAAGTTGGTAAAAATGTAATTAATATGAATTCATATGGTTATTGGGGATAAGTTGTATACTATATCCCGAATTCACTTCCATACATGATGTTGGAGGGGGAAGGCGGGGTTACCAACCTAAAATAGTGGTGGGGGTACAGGAGGGGTCGAAAATTTTTTATTGCTGTGTCATATGATAAAATGAGCCCAAGTGACAAACGTATTTTGATTTTAGCTTCCTCAGTGATTTTGGAGGGGAGTTAGAGCAAAAAACGGCTTTTGGAGGGGAAATTGCTGCAGGAAATTTCATGAATCTTCCATATCTCATCACCAAATCGGCCTAGAATGGTCAAACTTTGTGTGTAGGATTAGTTTGTGACCAGAATATAACCACTTAAATTTGAGTCAAAATGGATCCAAAATGGCGAATTTACAAAATTTGAAGATAATTTGAGGACCCTCAAATAGTTATAATTTGAGAAATATGTGTTCGCATGATTATTTCATGGTAAGAAATACTACATTTGTGCCAAATTGAACTTCTTAAGTGTTTTTGGAAAGGATGGTAGGGGTTTTCAGACTTGGTATTGGGTGTGGCCTGTAGTGATGAACGGTTAAGCAAGGTTATTACTAAATCAAAACAAGCCCCAGTTAAAAACTCAGCTCCAGTAATGCGGCATGGCTGCTTACGTTTTTTTTTTAATTAATTCAATCACACTTGTTAATATCTAAATACTATAATAATATGGCAGTGGACACAATTTGGGAGCCCAATTCTTCCTCAACGTATCTCTTCATTCAGCATTTATTTTATATATTATTGTGGTTTGAATGCTCGTCGATTTCGTAATTTTTTGCCGCAAACGGATTTTTAGGCAGCACTCATAAGATAGCCTGGAATTGTAATTTTGATGCTTTAGAGTCGTAATTTTGATGCGTTAAAGCGGGACCTTGAAACGAAATAAAGAAAATTCTATTGAATTTTTAGTTAGCGTTCGTAACATAAGCTCACATGTATGTCAAAGATGAAGGTTTTAATTTAGAAGAATTTTGGGTTTTTTCTAAAAAATTTCAGAAATTATTCTTTTTTTGTATTCAGTGGTCATGTGAGGTGCTTGAAGATCGAAATAAAAATTTTCCCGCAAATTTTTCAAAATTCAGAAAATAGGATTTTTTTAGTTACATCATAGATTAACCATACATAGATAGCCTACGGTATACACTGTGTCTAACCGATCTTAGTACCCCATTAAATCTGGAAGTACTTTTATTTGAAATTTAATTTAAACTTCTCGAGTTTGAAAATATTTGGTATTAAAATGTTAAACTGATTCCTTACTAAATTTTTCTCATATATTCTTCGGTTTTTAGAAAAAATTTCTTTTTAATAGAGCTGAAAACTGTGGGTGTGCTAAAATTAGTTACACAGAGTGCATACGAATTTATCACTCATAAATGTTGAAAAACGAGCCATAAAGTTTTTTATCAATATCTAGGAAAAGAATTGAGTTAGAGAGTTCCGAAATGGCTCATTCGAAAGAGTTTGACATTTTATACAAGATTCGATTTTAAAAACTTATTGCCATCGATGCGAGTCTCGAGTTATTTCAAAACTAATCAATTTTTCAGAGCACCCTCTGTGAACGAGCTCCAGTACTGAAAATAAATTCGACTTTTTGCTTGCTTTTTTACAAATATCTCAAGAAAAAATATAGACAGAATGTCTACGAGTAGCTCATTCAAAAGAGCATGAAATTCTGAACGTGTGTTCATTATTAAAAAACAACTGTTCTTGATTTATTTTTTGAGAAAATTCATAGTGAAGTAAAAAAATCGCTTTTACGAAATTAATTCCAAAAGTAATTCGAAAACATAACTTTAAAAAATATTAAATCGTTTTGCTTTTCAATATCTTCAAAATGAGCTATTTTCGAGCCCCCGATCTGAATTGTCCCAAGATATTAGCAAAAAGCCATTCCAGCTCCAGTTTTGAAGTGATAAAAATTCAACGTACGGCGGGCTATCTACGTATGGTTAATCTATGATATTAGTTAATGTTGAATATATACATGTTTAAATAAGAATTTGTGTTCATCGACCAAGTTACGCCTATGCGAGTTCTTCACGTTTTTGTGAAGTGGAGACCAACCTGGTTCGAATGAGACCAGAACGAGCCAGCTAACTCTAAAATTCATGATTTTATAAGCCTTCAAGTTTTGAGTATTCAAAAAGTAAGTTTTGAGAAAAACGTGGTTAAAGTCAAGAGAACAAAAATCGCAATGTTGTCAACGAAATTTATTAAATAAAATAAAATAAATATGTATAACGAAATTAAGCCAAAACGAATTAAAAACAACTTGTGTTTATTATAAAAATGAATTACATGCACGATAATACGAAATAAAAACTATGAATCACGAAGTGCGGAGCACAACTTATGATAGGAATTATGAAAAAGTAGATACCGATAGTGACGCGGTGACAATGTTTTTATGTTTTAATTTTCTTTTATTCGGCAAAAATATCAAACATGATTATAATTAAGTTGAAATAAACATCTTCGATTAAAATTAAGAAATTTTCTTCAAAATTACAAATATAAAAATTTTGTAAGGACTAAAAAAGTTACAAAAATAGTGAGAAAAAAAATGTTTTTTTCATAAAAATTTTTATTAAAAAAATCATCAATATTCAATATTTCCACCACTTTCCGATCGAATTTCGATTTGTGACTTCATCGTCGTATAGTAGACATGTCAAACCAGAATCCGCTGAAAATCGATTTTTCAATTTTTCGTCCAAAATTCACATTTGTCCATAACTCGAAAAGTTGTTTTCCGACTTGTGCACTCTTTGCGCTTGAGAGGTCACATATGATTAATCTCAACTTTTTGAATAGTAAAAAAGTTTCTGAGTTACATTTCCCCTCATTAGAGGTTCTCAAAGTGTCATTCATGCAACACAATGGTACAATAATTATGACAAAAATTGAATTTACTCGTATTAACTCATGAAAGCAAAAATATGAATTTATGAACCTTGAAATATTCAAAAAATTTGTATTTATTGGAAAATCAGGGTGCTATTTTTTTTTTTTTTTTAATTAAAAACAAAAAATTTTGAAATAAATTGGTTTTTTAAACCTAATTTTAATGCCAAAAACGGAGAAGAAACATTAAAATTATTAAAATAAATATTTTAAAATTCTTCGCGGGGTTTTAGTGCGAATTTTGTAATGTTTTTATGAACAAAAATGTTTCAATTAGAGTATTTTCTTTTTTTTTTTTTTTCAAACAAAAAAATTTCTAATTACCTCAGTTCTTTGGATTTTTGAAAGTATGACACAAAAAATCATAAATTTTCCAAATCTAAGCCCCTTACACCATGAAAATATTAATTCATCGAGGTAGAATTTTTTAAAGGTTTGTATCAGCGCCAGATTTGAACACTCGTATTCCCTGTACACGTGTTGAGCATTAAAATTCCAGTGTAAAGTTGCAAAAAGTTAAATGCGTTTTCATACATGCACCATAAGATTTTTAAGCAGTTTCACTTTTAAGAAAGACGAAAATATTATGAATATGTTTTGGTATGCATTTAAATAAATTAGTTTCGTTTATTTTCATACTCATAATTTTTCTTCTATCACCAACTGTTCAGCTATAAAATTACTTCGAAGATGAATAATTTAATAAAATCATCTAGCGAATGTGCATCATTCGTATACTCGTAAACACCAACAAAAAATACAAAATTAACGGCAACGGCGACACCCATACTGAACAGACCTACGCAGACGAGTAAGTTACAAAATCGTCAAGCATACAGTTCCGGCGCGTTCTTAATTAATTCGTATTTTATTACCTGGCCGACTAGGCGACGACCGCCCGAAGGCCTAGATACCTCGCAACCTGGCGTTATTCGGGTAAAATTCCATTCCATTGTGTAATTAAGGGAAATATATATTACGCTTACGTTTTCCATCGCGCCCTAACTTGGAATTTATAAATAAAAAAAATCCCCAATCGACGTTCGTTCTACCATTCGTTACGAGAAACGCGTACGCTATATCAAACCATCGAATTGTGAAATTATACTAACGATTTAGGAAACCCCCAAGTACAAACACTACCGAATGTCAAAAGCGTAAAATTAATTAATTTTCGCGACGTCGTTGGGCGCGCGCGCCTGCTCAAAAAACCATACGGTCTTTATACGCTTTTCAATTCCAGCCAACCGACGAAATTTTCGAATCAGATAACGTCCTTTTTTTCCCCTCTAATCAACTATATTACCTGACGACGAGGCGTCCGTGTGTTTTCCCAATCGCAATCGAATAATTCTTATTTAACGCGGATGTTTAAAACACCACCGACGCCGTCGCCTTACGGTAAGCTTAAGCGATTTTTATTTACCGAAACCTATACTATAAAGCCGTAAATCAAGAGATAAGTCGACGGGTCACCGATAAAATAACAATTCGCTCGATGCTACCGGAGCTTTTTGCAATCTAAATTACGTGATTCGCATTATTTCGTGATCGCGCTTTTTCTTCCTTCGCCGAGGTTTTTCCACGTATGTTCTCCGCGTCGATGACTGTTTGATTTTCAAAGAAATTTTACCCACCTAATAGGCTCGATTCACGACGCAAACGCTTCCACCCATATAAAGTGGCGTACCGAAATACCGAATCACCGAATGATTGGCATGCGACGTAACATCGCAGCATAATATGAAACTATTAAACGCATCTAACGTGACGACACGACATGAATGTTGAACTTCGTATAACTGTTATCTCAATAGCCACTCTACAGTCTACACCCCGACGCCCTTACAGTAAAGTAGACGGCACATTTTCAAGGAGACGGTCAAAAATATAAACACAATTTTATATTAATGCAAAAAACTCGAAGCACGTATTCATATTTCTAAAAAAATATGTCGGGAACCTGAAATGACATTTATGATTTTCCTCTTCTTGGTTTTCCGACACGAATTTTAATGACCTTGAAAGAACCGGCCATGTAGCCGCTTTGTCTCTTTTCTAAAAATTAGCTCTCCTTAAATCATTCTTGAATATCTCACACACATTGTCATGAAAACATTTGACTCTTTGATTTTTATTTTTCAATTTTTTTCACCATTATATCAATATTTTGCTTTTAACTTTCATACGTGGGATCTATTTTTCTGCAGCATAGAAATTTTTGTTTTAACGGTGTTGTGAAATTTATGTTAAAAACTCTGATTTCAATTTCGCAGATTTTTTTGATGCCCGACATGAATTCAGAGGCTAGATATACTATCAACACAATATAATGTTACTTTGGATGAACCATCATATCATGATGTTAACAGCGATATACATTTTCATTGCTCATTCCTTCATGTATCTTTATGGGTTGATAACTCGAGCTCATTTCATCCTAATGTGGCATCATAACAGAAAATTTTCGGGGTACTCCATCACATTTTGAAGACGATAACACCTCCTCTTCCCCTCCAACCACATGTGTGAAGATGAATTTGAGATCATTCTTCTTATCCACAATAAACGAACAAACCCATAATAATCACACTTTTAGAAGTACATATCTACAAAAAAAACTTCTGAGAAGCAAAGTGGTCAAGTTCAAAACGGGTCTAATGTGTATAGGTATCGAACAAAAAAAAAAACTTCAGGTAAAAAATGATATGATACAAGTCCACAGATCGAGTTCTCCTCATTTCCTCTTAAAACTTGATGGTCATCATTTATTACAGCATTGTTATAGATATTCTGGCTATGAGTTTAGATGTTTCATTATTTATAATTATACATAAGGCCCTTAAAGCTCTCCTCCAATTCTAACACTCCGCCATTTTGCAAACACTTTGACCCAAACTCAACGTGAACATTCTGGTCCCAAACTAATCTCACACACAAAGTTTGATCGTTCTAGATTTATTTAGTAAGAAGGTATAAAAGATTCAAAATTTATTGACTTCAAACTTCTTCAAAAAGACAGGTTTCGCCTTAACTCCATCTTAAATGCACATTACTGAAACAGAGTTCTAAACTGGAGCTTAGTTAGATCTACAAATAAAATTGTCAACCTCTTCATGTCCACAAACCCAGTGGCGCAACCAGAGCTTTTTTTTGGAGGGGGCTAAAAGAAAAGAGGCTCGAACTCCAGTTGATACCCACCTATTTTCATGAAGTGTAAAAATTTTTTGAAAAAATTACAAAATGAATTGTATCTAAAATAACTGAGTAGGTACCTAGTTAAGTAGGTATATAACATTCACATGCTTGGCTTAAAGCTCATAACTTATAGTTTTTATTCATTTTTTTATTTTTTTATAAATTGAAACATAAAATGAAAAATATCAAAATAAAAAATAAAAAAAACCAAAAAAATATATGAAGCATGTTGAAATATTATAGAACAAAATATAATTTTCGAAGATTCCTCGCTAAAATGTTCAAAATCTCGTCTTTTCCGCACAATTCACGCGTATATGTTCAATAATTGATTTTTGAAATGTCGCAGAATTTTTTGAAGGGGGCTTTAGCCCGCTACCTCCTCCCTTGATTACGCCACTGACAGACCACGTCCAATATTATTGTTAAGATCCACCATGTTGGATCCAGTCTGACCTTTTTAGGTCGATTTGGTGACGAGATATGGAAGATTCATGAAATTTCCAGCAGCAATTTCCCCTCCAAAAACAGTTTTTTGCCTCAAGTTTCCTCCAAATGCACAAGGAACTTAAAATTGAAATAGGTTTGTCACTTAGGCCCATTCTATCATGTAATACCGCAATAAAAAAATTTCGAAATATCACGCGTTCCCACCACATTTTGAGGTCGATAAACCCTCCTTCGCCCCTCCAACATCATGTATGAAGGTGAATTGAGGATATAATATACTTTTCATCTTCAATATTGATATAAGTTCATATCCCATTACATTTTTACTAATTTGACGCTCCTCAAGTTGTACTCAAATTTCGATAATCCGCCATTTTGGATCAATTTTGGTCTAAATTCAGGAGTTTATATTCTGGTTACCAACTAATCCCACACACAAAGTATGATCTTTTTAAGTTGATTTGGTGAAGAGATATGGAAAATTTAAGAAATTTCATGGCTCAGAACTTCCTCAAAGTAGTTTTTTGCTCTAACTCCTTCTCAAGTGCACTTGGGAAGCTAAAATTTGTATATGTGGGTGTCCGCGACTTACTCTTTTATATGAGATGAAAAACGACAATTTTGATATATTTCCCCCTTCACCAGCTCCCCTCAAAATTTGAGTGATCCGCCATTTTGAATTTTATTGAAAAAACAAACAAAATATCAAAAAGTTGGACATTTGCAAGAAACAAATGGTCCGAAACGCAAACATTTGAAGACCTAACTCTCCCTCCACCCTCCTTTCTACATCAGGTAAGCTGTAATAGTTTTCGTTTTCAAGCTAAAAACTCGACTAAAAACAGAAACGTATTTTTTTCTTATTTTTCAAGGAGAGTCTTTCACCATATTTTGAGCAATTTACATCCATACTCGACGGCGTAACGCTTGGAGGAAAAAAATATACACATTAAAAAGTTGGACATTTGCTGTATAATTACAAATGGCCTGAAACGTAAAGATTCGAAGATCTCACCCGCCCCCATCCCTCTTCAAATTAGGTAGGCTGTAATAGCTATGGTTCTTATTAAAAACTCAGCTAATAATGCTTTTTTAGTTTTTAGTTTTAGTTGATCATGGATTAGAAGGCAAAAACTTCCATTGTTGGAAAAATTACTAAGTAGATAAAATTTTATCTGATTTTTGATCAAATTTGATCAAATTTAATGATGAATTGATCAAATTTGATCTAAACTTTTTTCTCGGGAGCGCAGAAAATCGTTTATGAGTTAATGGTGGTTTTGGGTTCTTTGGGTTATTGCAAAATAATTGTGAATGTTTTTAGAACCTCAGAGACTCCGAAGGCTTGCATTACCCTTAAAAACGCAATTTTAAGAAAACACTTTTTTTTCTAGCAGTCGGCTGTTTCTGAAATGACCAAATGAGGTTATAAGGTAACAGTGAAATCAGAAAATGAGGTTAAGATGTAATGTCGACGCCGACCTATTTGGCCCTGCCCGGATGGAGGGATAGGTGCGACGATCAACACTGCAAAATTAACTTTGAGAAAAAAAGTAAGAAAAAAATAAAACAACAAATCAAAATCAAAAATCATGATCTTTGTCTCGACTCACCGATTCATAGGTGGCATGAGCCACCACCGATATATTTTAGTTTAGCCCCTCATACTGATCGCACTTTACGAGAGAGAGCAAAAAAAAAGAAATTTGAAGTTTGAATATTTTAATAGTTATAAAACACACATTGAACTTAAAAAAAAATTGTTAGGATCGTTATTATATATATAACAAAGAGTACAGAGTTATACGATAAAGTCGCGCATATGGTACTCGTAGACGATCTCGAAAGAAAAAAAAAGCGATTCGAACGTACTACCGATTATAGATGGACGACTATCCTAAGTTAAGAGACCGATTCCAACTGACTATCTCATTTTTCTCAATCAACTCTTAAAATTTTAAGTTTCAAAAATCTACCCTTCCAAACTATCTTGTTTCTTCAATTTTCTCCATGATTGGCTCATCCAAATTTTGTTAATTCCACCCTAGTCTAATTGGTTCGCGCATCGCGCATCTAAGCGTGACCAGTTCATAATTTCAGCCACCCCTTAGCGTAACTCCGGAGACGCAACAAATGTCCAGATTTCACTTTTTTTTTTTTTTATCTTATCTTTTTTGTAAACCCTCTTTTAACCTTCGATTTTATCAATCATTGTCTTTGACGGTTCCCGCTATCGGCTATTTCTCGCCTTCACGGTATTTTACATTTTCTTTTAAGCTAATTTTTAATTTATCTATCCCAGCAGATGTGTGAAATTTTGTATCTACCCCCAATGAGCTAAAACGTATGATTTCTCGTTTCTCTTTTATTTTAAAATTTATTACCGATAAAATCCGCCTTCGCTTTCGAAGAATTCGAACGCGATCGGGTTGCCTTTAAACAAAACCAAAAAAAATACCCAAATTAAATACTCGAAAAGGAAGTTTTGAAAGAACATGCACATCCAAATGTGTCTTTTTGTTACAATTTAATTTATAGCTGCCGCGAGTATTGGTCACTTTTGGCTCATCACATGTTTCAAGCCTATTTAAAAAGTTAATTTACATTTAATTCTACTCCCTTTTATCGTATTTGTATCGTCTCCGAAGTTGAATAGATGCATGAAAAATTTCACTTTCCCTTAGATTTGATTTATCATTTTATTTTGTCCTTTTTCTTTCTTACCCCCTATACCGACTACATTACAGATACCCCCTCAACAATCAGTCACTTATAAGAAGATCATAAGTGGCTGAGTGTTGATGTACAAGAAAAAATCAAAAAAAAATAAATAATAATAAAATGAAGAAAAAAAAAATGCAGAACGAAAATAAAATGACAACAGTTATTCTCGATTTCGTCACCGCGTACCATACCCCAAAATACATAAGAATGATGAAATTATAAGACTAACAGCTATAAACGTAAACTAATGCTAAGGTTTATAAGAAAATATATTAATTACATTTTAAGAAATTTTATTATAATTCAAATATTTTATAGTTAATTTCGTAATTCTACTTTTTTTTTTTTTTTTTAATAGTTTTATAATTTTATCTAACATTAAACTCAATTTTTTAACATTTTGTATTCAATAATTTTTTCATTTTCATATTTAGTTACCCATAATTAATCTATTACATTATTTCATCGTCTATCGACTAAAAAATACGAGAATAGTGAGAAAAAAAACGAAAATATATAATTATAGTTATGATTATATAAAAAAAAAATGATAAGTAATATAAAAAATAATAAAAAATAATAATGAAAAATAATCATAATCATAATTTGAAAGAAAAAAAAATTTTTATTAATAACCATTCTTAACAATAATCATATTTATCATATAATCATATCTATCATAAACAAGTTATGAATTATTTAGCTCGCCTTCGAGCTCGTGTACCCTTGCTGGTAAGAGATTCCATATGTTGTGCACACCCATATCTTCTCCTGTCCATGGATCGTGAATCCTATAGGCGTTTTGCGCTACTACTTCCTTAATCATGAATGGGCCAAGACGCAGCGGATTGAACTTTTTTGTGATACCCTTTTCTTGGTTTGAGAGCGTATGGTTCTTTACGTAAACATAATCACCCTTTTTGAAAATCGTATGTTGCTTTTTGGCGTTGCGATCTGTTCTCAGCTTCGCGGCTTTTAACGTATTCTGATAAGCTTCTTCATACTCTTTTAGTTCATCAAAATCGATTTTTAACGGCACATACTTCTGGAGCGGGTCTGGTGGTAATTTCCTCTTCATTAACCAGTATGGACTTTTTTTAGTTGTCTGATGGACTGATTCATTGAGCGTACGTTCTAAGTCTTTCAACAAGCGAAACCAAGTTGAATGTTTTTGATAACAGTGTAGTCTGAAGAAGTCTCCCAGACTCCTCATTACCCTCTCCGCTGGGTTCGACGTTGGAGTATATCGGCTAGTATGAAGTATCTTGGTCCCTTTTTTCCTCCAGAATTTCATCCAGTGGCTCGACATAAACTGAGGTCCTTGATCCGAAAGGATTGACTGAATTGGTCCACATTCCCTTATGAAACTTTCCATTTTCTTAATTATTGACTTGGTATGGACAAATTTGAGGGCGTAGAGTTTTGTAAATTTTGTAAATACATCAATAGCAACGAAAATGTATTTACACTTAGCCTGGCTGGTTGGTAATGGACCGAAAATATCCACCGCTACTAGATCTAATGGTTTGGATGCGATTATTGGATGAAGAGGTCCAACACACGACTGATTTGAGACTTTTGCAGTTTTGCACTCATGACATTGATTAATCTCCGTAATGACATCACGATGAATTCCTGGCCAGGTGAATCGCTGACGTATGCTTTCTCTCGTTTTGTGGATACCTGCGTGGCCTAAGTATTTGTGATAAAACCATATGAGTTCTTCCCTTAATGCTGTTGGAACTACGACTTTTTTTACCTCTTCATCAACTTTGTATAAAATACCGTCAGTAACCTCGTAATTACTCTCAGTTGCTAACTTGATGAGATCTTTGTCAGCTTTTTGTAATACGGATATATTTTTAGACCTTTAATCAGCGTCATCGGAGCATCCCCCTTAAACAACCTATCATCCCTTCCTCGTCTATTATTGTGATACCCCTAATATTACGTGATAACGCATCCGCAACAACGTTATCTTTACCTTTAATATGTTCAATTTGAAAATTGAATTGCTTCATATATAAGATCCAACGATTTACCTTTTTAGATAAAAATGGGTTATGTTGAAGTTCTACAACACATTCGTTGTCCGTACGAATGACTATTGGGAAACCATATAACATATACATGAATTTCTTGAGAGCATAAATTATCGCCATTAATTCCTTCTCGAAAGTAGCATAATTTCGTTCGTGTTTTTTCAAAACGCGACTAATGAATCCTAATGGACGTGGCGTACCATCTTCATCTAACTGATATACATGCGCCGCAATTGCTACATCGGACGCATCCGTTTCCAAATAAAAAATTTTCTCCCATATTGGATGACTTAATATTGTTTGTTTGGCTAATTCATTTTTTAATTTTTCAAAAGCTTCGGTAGTTTCTGGTTTCCAGCTAAATGATACATTATCTTTTGTTAAATTGATTAAGGGTTGCGAAATTTCAGCAAAATTTTTAATGTGTTTACGATAAAAATTCATAATTCCTAAAAACTGCTGGACTCCTTTTTTATTTTTAGGCCTTCCAAACTCGACAATCGCTGCAACTTTTTCTGGATCAGGTCTATATCCTCTCTCATCGACAATATGACCCAAAAATTTTACGGTCGTTTGCGCAAATTTAGATTTTTCGATATTTAATGTCATATCAGCCTCTGAGATCCTATTTAGAACCTCATGAATATGTGATACATGTTCGTCATAAGTATGACTAAAAATAATAATATCATCGACATATACGATAACAAATTGATTACGAATCTCTCCTAATACTCTATTCATAGCTGCTATAAACGCTTGCATCGAATCAATCGTACCGAATGGGACTCTAGTGAATTGAAAACATTCTCCTCGATAGCTAAATGAAACATAAGGACGACTTTCTTCATGTAGTGGTATTTGTAAAAAACCTGCGTTTAGATCTAGTTTCGTGAACCATTTTGCCCCTTTAAACTGAAGCAGTAGCTGTTCTATAGGTTCTACCTGATTTTTTGTGGGTATTATAAAGCGGTTCACACCCTGGAAGTCACCGCACGGTCGAACGGCTCCGTTCGCTTTTGTGACTATAACTAGGGCACTTAAGTATGGGCTACTGGATTCTTCTATTATTCCTTCGACTTTCCATTTCATTAATTCTTGTTCAACCTCTTTCTCTTTAGATTTTGGGATTGGGTAAATTTTATTATTTGTTTCGATTCCTATTTTCATATGGAACTTGTGAGTATATTTGTTACACTTCCCTATTTTGTTGGACGCTAGCTTTGGAAATGCTATAATCACGTTAACCAACTTCTCCTTTTCTTCGTCTGTTAAATGGTCATATATATTTGGTGCAGTTAGCATATTTTGTGTGATTAATACTTTTCCTATCTCGGGCATTACTTCTAAATAGTTGACTATTGGTATATGGGTAATCTGGTTTGTCTCATACAGATCGTATTTGCGTATAAACTTGGTAGAAATTTTCTGACCATTATCATCATACCATTTTAAACAGTCATTCGCTAAATCAATTTTCGCCTTCAATCTTTTCAGAATATCTTTTCCAATGATGAACTCGCAGTTCATATCTGGTGTGACACCTACCCATTTACGTGTAAAACCATCGCCAATCGTCATCTTTAATAAAACCGTCTCTTCTATCGCAATTTTGCTTCGCCCTTTCGCTACTCTCAAAATTTTCTTCGGAATTTTCACTTTTTCAAACCTTTCATTTGGATTCAAAATTTTCATCTCTTCATAAATTTTTTCTGTAATTAGTGAGTAGTCACTTCCACTATCAATGTGCGCAATATCTTTAAATCCGCCTACCTCAACTGGTACTTCACAGACAACATTTCGCTGGATTTCGCCTCCATCCTCTGCTAAATATGGATTCATTACGTCATCAATCAAAAATAAACATTGTTCGTTCTCGATTTCATCTGATTCTTGACAAATCAAGAGATTTACAGCATCGCCTAGCTCATAAGCATTTGGCTCAAAATTTATCACTTGAGATTCATCACTTATACTTTCGATTTTTCGTTTACTTTTTCTATCAATTGCATCTTGTTTTGGTAAACCCCGATGATGAAAATTTGAATCGATATAGTTGCTTAAAGCATTTTTGAATTTGTTAATGCCCTTAGCGGACCAATGTATTAAATCTGTTTTCCCCGTATTGCTCATGTATGCACAGTACAAATCAGTACGCGCTTGAACCATTATTTGATTATTTACCACATATGGAGTTACTTTATCACTACTTGTAAAGAAATATCTACATGAATCGAACGTATAAATCTGCTGGAATTTTTCTTCAAGACCTTTTATAAATTTATTTACTTTCTCCAAATTTTCCCAATGTATTTTAGATGCATTATACATCGCTAATGGAATGATTGTGCACGCGATAATAGTTTTTGTGTTATAATCTTTGATTAAGGTTTCGATTAACATCTCATACATTTGCCTCCATTCTTCATAATTGAAATCAACATAGCGTAGATCATTCGTACCCACCATTAACACTACCATATTACTCACAGGGTAAGTTTTGCCCATAATTTCTGCAAGTAACAAATTTAATTTAGCTCCGGCAATACAATATCCACTCCTTTGCTTTCGAAATGCCTGGTCTTTATTGCACCCTACATGATTTGCAAATCTTAGTAACATAGAGTCACCAATTAACTGCCATCCTCTGAACTGTGGTTCTACTGCTTCGAGTGGTGTATTTGGATCTACTTTTTCCAAGATGTTATAATCTGGCCTAGTTATTACATTTTCCTGCCCCCGGTTGTGGCCTCCAACCGGAGTCGAAACTAGTTTAAAGTATTCGCTTCAGGTTGAGTAGTGTTATTTGGACTATTCGAAGTCTGATTTGATGTATTTGTAGCATTTATTGGACCGGACGTTGAATTTTGACCATTATTAGTTGAATTTTGACCGTTGTTAATATAATGGTTATTATTGTTGCGAGACGGCGTACGATTGTTATTAGGACCTCGATTTCCAAATCGATTATTTCTATAACCGTTATTATCGTAATTAAAATTTCCAAAATTGTTGCTATCTTGATTATTAGAATTTGTTTGATCATTAAAATTTTTTCTGTTATTATAATTTCTACGAATTCGGTTTCCCTCTACAATTGGGACCCCGGACATCTCATCTGAAGTTTTAATTCCCATTTTGCGAGTATATTCCTGTTCAGGCATAATCATATTTACATTCCCACGTTTTTGATTCAGTTGTGGCGGAAATCTTGTATAAGTAGATGGATAAATCAGTTCGGCTTCTTGTAATCGTTCGCGAAATTTATCATATGACAACATGAATTCCCCTACCAAAAGAGCTTGAATTTGCGTTTGATATTTTGCTCGTAGCGTTAGCAGAAATGCGTACGTATTTTGAGTAAAGTCGGAAAATTGTAATTTTGAATACCAGTATTCAGCGAATTCGCTCGGGGTTTGACCATTGCTTTGCACATATGGCGTTGATAAAAATTTCATATAAGTTGTCTGCTGTATATGAATACTCCAAAATTTTTCCAAAAATTTCTTTTTTAATTCAGTATATGAAGCATTTGAAGAGACACCGTTCACCATGTAAAAGCTTCACCCAATAATTTATTACGGAAAATTGCAGGTTTCTCTTGATCGGATAAATTGACATTTGCGAAACATTGTTCGATATTATTTATAAAAACTACCGGATGCGTAGTATCACTTAACCCCTTATATGTAGGCCAATTTTCGACACGTTTATACACGGATGTCATGAATTTAGAGGTATTCGTTACATTAGACGAGAGGTTACTATTAGTATCGGTATTATTTGAGAGGGATTCTGTGACACTCCTGACGCTATGCCCTACTGATACAGTTGTATTATTATCCGTATTATTGAGAGTAATTAATTGATTTACCGTTTTGGCCAATGAATTCACCATTTCCATCATAGCTTTCATTTGCTCCTCGATATTGGATTGTGACTGGACCACCTGAACACCTGGTACCATTTGGACATTTTGCAATTGTGAAGTCGACTCAGTTTGGTCAGCTTGTGTGCCATTCACAGACTCTAATGACGATATATTGGATATAGGATCGGAACTGCTTTCGGAATTAGCCATTTCTAATATCTTGCCAGATCTCAACTGCATTCAGCCGATTTCACGCGATTTTGCGCAACGAAATTACTCGTATTTTCGCGAACTTTTCGATACGTATCGTAGAAGGCACTTCACGCGAATCGACGCGAATTCGAAAAGAAAATTCGATTAAAAGAAAATCGATACTTATTAAAACACGCACAATAAATAAGCAAATTTCTTATGCAAGCTAAGAAAGAAAATATAATTATGTATATTAAAAAATGTTTTTTGAAAAGTATCTCAAATTTTCAAATATTTACGTTGAGGAAAAAATTTATGAATACATATCAGGTGATGACTATACCACCCAGTCCTCGATGAGTCTTGATCCAAGATATAAATTTACTCATTTTCATTAATCACTTAATCCATTCAAAATTTGTATTTGATTCATAATTTATAAATTTAATATTATTATTATTAATATTTAATATTTTTAATCATATTTTTATCCACATTCATTGGGCACTTAATTCATATATTTTCTCAAAAAGATTTGTACCCCCTAAATTCGAAGTATTTTCTTTGTCAATTAGAAATTTTTATAAAGCTTATAACATTAACCAATAGAAACTTCATGTAAATTCAAACACTAAAAAGCAAAATGCAACAAAAATATTATATATTTCATATATTTCGACAATCTCTCTATCTCAGATTATTTGCACGTTCTATAAACGAACTCGACAACCAAAAATAAAAATTATTATTAAAAATTGGTATAATTGCCCCATTGGGTTGTGAATAAGGAAATCTAATTCGTTCTAAGAGAACCCACAAATATCTCGAAAGAAAGATAACGAGACCTATGAATTTGATACTTCAAATGAAAAAAAAATTGTACCTGAAAAAAGATATTATGTACCCTCTATTTTAAGCCTACTGACCAAAACAAAAGTAAAAGAAAAAAAAAGTTTGACAAAATGTATTATTTTAATTAATTATTTAGGGATTGGTTGTGACAGTGCTAGAGTGAAGACGTGTTCCGTGCGTTCATCGTTATCGTTACCTCTTTATTCTGGTGATTTATCACTTTCGTGTATTATAGTAACATACATATGCTATTGAACAATTCAGTTACGAGTACTGTAAGTCTTATCTTATCGTTCTATACGTAAAACATATCGCCACTTTGCTACGGTAAAGGCCTAGCCTTTACCTAGCCTCACGATGGATTTTCAAAATAGTGATTTTCCACCGCTGAATGCATCTACTTCAAATGTAATAGTAACCCCCACAACTCAAACCAATACCAAATCATCTGAAATAATTTTTAAACCTAAGAACAAAGCTAGTTATGCTAACCGAACAAGTCGCATAGACCGGAATAAACAAGCAATTGTTTTCCTAGCACAAGATAATATAACACTACAGTCTTATATTAAAGCACTGGGCGCCACCATCGGACCAAGTAAAATCATATATGCATCTAAAATATCGAATAACCGAATATGTATTTATCTCGATAGCGAAGCAACAGTGCAGCATTTCTTGAATGAACTCTCCGGCGAAATAAAACTTAATAATAAAACAGTCAAAGCCAGAAAATTAATGCAACCTTCGAAACGACTTCTAATCTCCAATGCATTTCCGGATATCTCAAATGAATGTATTCAAGAAGCGCTTACTTTTCTCGGCATAAAAACCCTTTCCAAAGTCACCGAATTGAAAGTATCAGTAGACGATAACCAGTACAAAGTTTACAGCTTTCGTCGACAAGTCTATGTTAGTGAAGAAACGAATAACATCCCCTCCTCAATACAAATCGATTTTGATGATGAAGTATTTCGAATCTTCTTAACGATAGATGAAGCGAAATGCTTCGTATGTAAAGAAACTGGTCATATCTCTTCTCAATGTAAATACAGCCAAACGATCGATCAAACCATTCAAAACACCGCAAGCGAAACGTGTGAATCCGAAAATTTTTACTCAGATGATGATATTGGCGATGAAGCCACCGGCGATCTGAATGACTCACTAATGTTAACATATGATAACTCGAACATTGAAAACACATTATCACCATTACCTACTGTAACCTACGATACATCCACAACCAACCACCCACATCAGCTCAAAATACAGAAAAGACCACTATCAGCCTCGAGCACTTCAACTCAACAAAGTCAACCTGCCAACACCCCAAAATCTCCACGTAAAAACAAGAAGAAAAGAAGCGATCCTCAAGAAGCAACCCTGATATCCGAAGAAAATGAGAATACACCTAATACTAAGAATATTATTCCATTTGTAACTATCTTAAGTAGCGTTAAAGAATTCTTTAACCCTGATGATAATAATGGTAGCCTAAACTTTGATCAAGTAACGCTCTTTTTAGAGGAAACTAGAAAATCTCTAAAACCTAATGAAGTTGCCCAAAAAATGAATCTTGATACTCAAGAATTAATCACAATTCTAAAATTCATACACCCCCACCTTCCTAGTTCCTCGACAAAAATTCGATTTACTAAAATAATTAACGCTCTGAAAGACAATAACACTCTCAGTTCTTCCTTTTCTGACTGGCCAACCACCATGTCAGATACCGAAAACTAAAATTAATTATCCTACCATTCTCAACTGGAATTGTAATGGGCTTTTCGCCCATTACGAAGATTTCCAAATCCTACTCAATACGTACAACCCTTCCATTCTAATGTTACAGGAAACTAATCTTCGCAAACAACAGAAATTACAGATTAAAAACTTCTCAATTTTCAGACATGAACTTGATAATATGACACACGCCCATGGCGGTATAGTCCTTGCAATTAAAAACACTCTCTTTCATGAAGTAATCAACCTTCATACAAATTTGCAAGCCTTAGCCTTAAAAGTCTCATCCGTGAAGTCTAAATCCATTACAGTATGTTGCCTCTATTTACCTCCCAACCTTATTATCGAAAAACAAGACATCCAAAATATTATTGACCAACTACCTACTCCAGCTATTCTTGCTGGTGACCTCAACTCTCACAGTCCCCTGTGGGGTTGCACCAATTCTAACGCTAAAGGAAAAATTATCGAAGATATAATCGATGTAAATAATTTCGTCTTATTCAATATACCAGAACCAACTCATTTCAGTCCTTCATATAATACATGGTCCACTATTGACCTTATCATCGGATCACCTACCCTGAGTGATGAAATCTCAGTATTTCATCATAGCGACCTTTCTGGAAGCGACCACATTCCACAATTTATCCAAATAAATTCTATGAACTCCCCAAAACCTATCGCCTCTCCCAAATGGAACTTTAAACACGCAAATTGGGACAAATATCAAGAATTATGCTCAAGACCTTTTCTTACAGACTTTAATCAAAACATCGACACTATTCTATCCACTTTCTGCGATTTTATTATAGATTGTGCTTCCCAGTCCATTCCTAAAACCAAGACCTCTCACAGAAAAACAGTTCCTTGGTGGAACGAAAACTGTAATATAGCTATTCGTAATCGTAGAAAAGCGCTAAAAACTCTTAAAGCAAATCCATCCACGCTTAACTTGATCAATTACCGACATTACGAGCAATAGCTCAGAGAACCATCAAACAAGCCAAAAAGAAATCGTGGCAAGATTTCGTCTCTGGTATCAACATTAACACCAAAACATCACAACTTTGGTCCGCTATCCAAAAACTAGGTTTCAAGTCTCGAACCACCTTCCCAGAAAGTATCCTTATCAACGACGAAATTATTAACAACCCCAATGACATTTCCGAGGCCTTCGCATCTCACCTAAGTGCTATCTCAGGCGATTGTTCCCACCAACCCCAATTTTTAGATTTCAAATCCTTAAACGAGTCGTCCTTAAACCTTAATGAACCCGAACCTCAATCACCATATAACTGCAATCTCACCATTCAAGAATTGAGCCGCGCTATCTGCAACGCAAAAAACTCTTCACCTGGCTCGGATCAAATGTATGTTCAATTCTTAAAAAACGCTCCCGATAAGGTTATCGAAAAACTTCTCCAGATATTTAACAATATATGGACTAATCATACCTTTCCTTCCAACTGGAAATCAGCTATCATCCTTCCCTTCTTAAAACCAGGCAAGAATCCCTTCAAGGTTGACAGTTACCGCCCAATATCACTAACATCCAACCTATGTAAAATCTTCGAAAAAATTGTAAACCAACGACTACTCTGGCTATTAGAAAAGGAACACAGGCTTTCCCCTAACCAATGTGGTTTCCGTTCCTCTAGATCCACTATGAATCAGTTAATGTTCATCAACTCTCGTATAAATGAAGCATTTCTCAACAAAGATCACTTACTCGCTGTCTTTTTCGATATCACGAAAGCATTCGATACCGTATGGAAATACAAAATAGTGAAAACACTCCACCACTGGAATATTCGTGGCAACATCTTATACTTCATAAAAAACTTCCTCAGCAACAGAAAGTTCATGGTTCGTATAGGTAATACACTCTCCAATTCCTATCATCTAGAAAACGGAGTACCTCAGGGCACAGTCCTCAGCCCCACCCTCTTCAATATTGCCATAAATGATCTTCCGCAAACAATTCCACCACTGGTATCAAAGTCTTTATTCGCCGACGATCTATGTATCTTTATTAGGTGCAAAGATCCTACAGTAGGTGAAAAACTTCTTCAGCAAGCTGTAAATCAGATCCATCTCTGGTCACTCACCAATGGACTTAACTTTTCATATGCAAAATCTACTGCAGTTCACTTTTGCAGACACTATAGATGCCCCAAAACCACAGAAGTTAAGCTAGGCAATCTACCTATCCCATCTTCAGAAACAGCAAAATATCTAGGACTGACGTTTGACAACAAACTTACATGGAAACCTCATATACAAGGTATTCGACATAGATGTTTTCTAAAAATGAATATTCTCAAGAAACTCACACATACCAAATTCGGCTCCAGCAGCCCCACCCTCTTAAAACTATATCGAACCTTAATAAGACCAACTATAGACTACGGCTCAGCAATATATAATTTCGCTAGTCCAACCCACTTAAATTCTTTAAATACCATCCATAACACCTGCTTAAGACTCGCAACTGGAGCATTCCGCACTACACCTACTCCTAGCCTTCTCTGTGAAGCAGGTGAACCTCCGCTAGATATACGTAGGCAGTATATCTCAGCCACTACAATAATAAATCTATTAGCTAATCCTACTTTCAAAGCTCCGCTAAATCTCCTAATCCCCACGAAAACCACATCTACAGAACTTCATTCTCTGCTGAAATCCATAGTTACCGATAACATGAAAATCCTCCACCATACCATAAATATCATCCAGCCATGGAACACTTTCCAACCCTCCATCGACCTTTCACTTACAAAATTTCGCAAAAAATCTACCAGCTCAGAAACCTATCTTAACAATATATCAGACCTATTTACCCGTTATCCAGACCATGAACACATTTACACAGATGGCTCCAAGCATCTCAACCGAACAGGTTGCTCCTTGGTTCACAGAGATGACAGAATTCTATACCCGTTACCCCAACATTTTTCAACCCTATCTACTGAACTGTTTGCAATTAAATTGGCCCTCATCTATGCTCATGAGTTTTCTATCCAAAAAACCTTAATCATTTCAGATTCTCTATCAGCTCTATTGACTATCCAAAACTATCATTCCAAAAAACAGCACCCCATTTCACAAGATATCGCCCACTTCCTTGCAATAAATTCCGAAAAATCCATAACACTGTGTTGGTCCCCTTCACACAAAAACATACCGTTAAACGAATTGGCAGATTTATCCGCAAAACAATCCCTTCACCTCTCTCCCATTCCCAACATTCCCATTCCACTGCCTGACATTAAAATATCTATAAAAAACATATCCGAAACACTCTTCCAACATTACTGGTCTCAAATTCCCAATTCAAACAAACTAAAATCTATCCGTCACTCCATAGAACCATGGAATTATCCTTCGTCCCTCTCCCGAAGAGACGAAGTAATCCTCACTCGCATACATACCGGGCACTCTCTCCTAACCCATGGACATCTCCTCTCTAGACAGCCCTCTCCTGTCTGTGACACTTGCAACGTTCCTGTAACCGTTCACCACATCCTGACCGATTGTACCAAATACCGCTCTCCAAGACACCTATACTTTCCTAATCCAGATCCGCCATGCATCCATCAGAACAACCCCAATCAAATAACAAAGCTCCTAAAATTTCTACACTCCACGTCCCTATACAACCTCATATAATCCCAAACCATGTAAAATAATAAAAAAGAAACGCCTCTAGCCTAGGGCTGTACATGGCGTAATTTGATATAAAAAAAAAAAAAAATTAATTATTTATTAAATTTTGCTATGACCTGAGGAGATTTTACATAATTTAACCCCTCAGGTCCCTGTTCGGGCGCCATAATTTTGTAATGTCGACGCCGACCTATTTGGCCCTGCCCGGATGGAGGGATAGGTGCGACGATCAACACTGCAAAATTAACTTTGAGAAAAAAAGTAAGAAAAAAAGAAAACAACAAATCAAAATCAAAAATCATGATCTTTGTCTCGACTCACCGATTCATAGGTGGCATGAGCCACCACCGATATATTTTAGTTTAGCCCCTCATACTGATCGCACTTTACGAGAGAGAGCAAAAAAAAAAGAAATTTGAAGTTTGAATATTTTAATAGTTATAAAACACACATTGAACTTAAAAAAAAATTATTTGTAATCATTTGGCAAATGTCCAACTTTTTGGTATATATATATATATGCCCACGTATCTTTGTCGTCACCTTTCATAAACAGTACCTTTCCGTCACCATGCTTAATCAGCTTGCCGGAGGTGTATACATCTCATATTTATTTCCAGCATGTTTATCATAGTGGTTGCCGCTTTTACGCCATTCAATTTGAATGTATTTAGTTTATCTAAAAAAATATATAGAGAAGGCATCATTTATTTCCAATTATGCAACCGACTTCTTCGTCACCCCTGTGTATATGGAAATATATCCTTAGTTTTTCTCCGTCACCAGCGTAGTTGCCAGATTGATGGGTGACAATTTGGCGGCGTTCGCCAAGTTACGACTTACAGGGAATTTTATACACGCCAACACACATACCCAATACTAAAATGTTGTTTGTAAATAAAATTCCATTTTTTTTTTAATTTATTTTTTATTCAGTTTTTTAAAATTGAACTTACTGCTTAATGAAAAAGTAAAAAAAAATAACTACAATAATTAATTAAACATTCTCAGGGTTATCACATTACTCTTCTCTCAAAAAAATCAGTGGTTGATTCATTTCAGGCATAGTGTCTACCAGCCGAAAAAAGAACGAAATTACGAAAAAGGTGGGTACGAAATTTGAAAATGACCCAAAAATGTACGAAAACCAGTCGATAATGTACGAAATTTACGAAATTTAATAAAAGTAATTATGTTTTCAAAATGAAAGAAAAGAAGGCAAAATTCAGGTGAAGAAAACCTTACTTAAAAAATTTTGAATAAAATACTCAAAATATATCGTACGAAAAAAATATGAAATTTTGTTTTTCGGATTTGGTAGACACCATGTTTCAGGGCTGCGTGAACAATAAAGAACAAAGAGCGAAAAATTGCAAAAAATTTGAAGAATGAGAATGAAAGCGAACTTTGAGTGCTTTAAAAGAACGGAAAAAAAGGAAAAGAAAATTAAAGAATGAAAACAATAATTTCTGTTTTTGGCAATCCTTAAAGCTTTGACACTTACTTTCAACGAATACTCAGCTGAATAAACCTACCATACTTTTGATGAATATTATTTGAAACTGAGAACATTTCCTGAAATTTTATCTGAAATTGTTGAATTCTCATAAAAATGTTTTCATAATACATTTTTAAGGAAAAAATGAAAGTTCTTAGACTCGAGCGCAAAATGGAAAAAAATTATCAAAATACGTGTAAATGTTCCTAAATTTTACACTAAAATTCAAACGAGAACATAATGAGCACTAATAGAAGCCGATGATAGACATAAGTAGAAGAAAATGTTACGTGAATTTTGAACGCTCGTTAGGTTCTCGTTTGAGGCGCTGCTTTGGAAAATAAGTTGGTAAATGCAAAAAGGTTGATTTTTTAATAAAAAAATGAAAAAATTGGAAAACAAATGCTAAATACCCTCAAACAAAGTCTCTAAAACAATATATTATAATTTCAAATCATTTCGTTGGGTTATTTTTGAGAAAAACACAACGAAATGATTTGAAATTATAATATATTGTTTTAGAGACTTTGTTTGAGGGTATTCAGCATTTACTTTTCCAATTTTTTCATTTTTTTATTAAAAAATCAACCTTTTCGCATTTATCTACTTATTTTCCAAAGCACCACCTTAAATTTTGATTTTAATTACTTGCAATGGAGAAAACAAGAGGTGGAAAATTTGTTCAGTTAGCGCTCGAAACTGAAGTAAAATCTTTTGAAAAACAAGGTAAGTTGACATTGAAATTTTACCAATACGTTATAATTTTGTATTTGTTTCTCTAAGATCACGTGCATGATTCTAAAAAGCTGAGGGTTCATCAGATTAAAAGTAATAATTTATTACATAATTAATTAAGGGTTTTATTGGTACAAAGGTTTAAAGTCATGGCGTGAACCTGATTAATTCACAGTAGTGAAAAATAAAATTGAATCTAAAAAAATTACCTCAATTTCGAAAAATTTTCGTCAAAATTTTGCATGTTCACAATGTTGTTCATCAATTTGAACACTTTATCTAGATTTTTTCAAAAAATACCAAATAAAAAATTCTGGAATGCTAGGAAAAAATTATTAAATTTTTGAGGTTGGTAATTAAAAGAAAATTTCTCATTTTTTTATGATTTTAATTAATATACAGGAAAATTTACACGTGTTTTGCTAATTTTTTTCCATTTTACGCTCGAGTCTAAGAACTTTCATTCTTTCCTGAAAAATATATTACGAAAATATTTTTCTGAAAATTCAACAATTTCTGATAAAATTTCAGGAAATGTTCTCAATTTGAAATAATATTCATCAAATGTTTGATAGGTTTATTCAGCTGAGTATTTCATCTAATGCTTAATTGAAATTACATTTCTTTGAAATGTGCTTAGTACGTTTTCAACGTTGAAATAAGTCAAAGTGCTTTAGGGATTGCCAAAAACACAAATTATTGTTTTCCTTCTTTAATTTTCTTGTTCTTCCTTTTTCCATTCTTTTAAAGCTCTCAAAGTTCGCTTTCATTCTCATTCTTCAAATTTTTTGTAATTTTTTGCTCTTCGTTCTTTATTGTTCTCGCAGCCCTGAAATGAATCGTAACCACTGATTTTTTATAAGGCAAGAATAAAGTTATTACTGAAGGAATGTTTGATTAATTATTATAGTGATGTTTTTTTACTTTTTTATTAAGCGTTATTAATAATATCGATCTCGATATAAAATTGTAAGTTTGATTTTAAACTAGAAGATACTACTAAAGTATCTTGAAAGCGGTCTTTACCCAATTATACTATTTTAAAGCAAGTTTTTCGAATAATTAATTTTTTTACATAAATAGGGTAAATAAATTTTCTAAAATTCAACCGTTCTACCAATTCCACTCATCCTAAATTTCATCAAGTATCATATAAAAAACATGACCTCACGTAATTTATACTTTTATAATCTAAAACTCGGAATTGTGTGAGGTCAGGTCATTTCATGTTCAAACAGCTCTAAAAAAACAATAATTTCACACGGCTTCTAAAAGAAACGTGACTTCGCGTTGAATTATACTTCCTCACGGTCACATGCTTTCGAGTTTGCCTCCTCCGATTCGAGGTGAACTATACTCATTTTTAAAATTTATATTTTAAATCGTGAATTAAAATTACGTGACGTCACGTTACCTCGTGTTTAATCGACTTCAAAAATCAATCAACTCTAAAAACCTATTCATGTACTCATTCTACCACTCTCCAAAATTTCGAGTCACTCTGTCAAGTTTTACTTTAATTATAGTGAGAGAACTAACGTTTACAAAAAAAAAGTGACCTCATGTTAAATCACCCTTCCCCAAGTTGAAAAACTAACAATAGCTGAAAGTCTAAAAACTCTGTCTATCCCCATAATTTGGTGTCGATCGATCTCAACTCAAGCCCCGTCACATCATGTCACGCCAACTCACATCCACTCACGTCCAGGGAACCGTCAATTCCAAGACTACTACGTCTATTCTTTCGGCCATCTGCACCATATTCTGATAAATTTTTGATACAAAGGGAAAAACCGTGACCTCACGCTTGATTGAATCAACTTACTCGATCTATCAAGTTTTACCGGAGTTACTTTAAAAGTAAAGTTCGCTAAAAACTGAATAAAAAAAAATAAGAAAAAAATGGAATTTTATTCGCAAAAATGATTTCAGTATTTCAATTTTAAAAAAGTGAACGGAGAATGGAAAAGAGTGAGTTCGATAAATCATTCATTACACAAAATGTTCTCATAAATTTGTGACGGCGATATACTCTCCTGAAAAAAGATCACGCAGTGTGTGTGTATAAAATTAGAAAGGTACGCGATGTTTTTGTCACTGCAGCGTTGCCACGAATAGGTGATGTATACAACCCGTTCATTATACGGAAACGTATGCGCTGTAACATTATCTCTATGTATACACAGGTAGCGCTACGTGGTGGAGGTTGGTGGAACTACCATTTTGAAATCTGTATATCGTAGGTGTATACATGACTTTTTCGTCACCATACAAAAATTTGCCATTCGACTCCTTAGGGTGTGAAACGGATTTTAAACTTGGTATACACAGGGATACGTTTTCGTCACCGGGTTGACGCGTTTGCCTCCGATTTCGGTGACGGAGACGATCAGCGCTTATATAAAAGGTGACGCCAAGGTACTGTTGCCATATATATATATATATATAATTATATATATATATATATTTTTTTTTTAATTTACATCGTTAGTTCTTAAATATTGTAGTTTTTTCTTTTTAAATTTTTATTTTTTTTCATTTTTTATTTATTGTTCCCTTTCTTCTTGTCTCGTCCCCTGGGAGTGTGGCGGAAAGTGAGTTGGCAACCCTGTGAGGTGAAAAGAGAAAAGAGGAGTTCCGCCATTTTCTTATGTTGTTTTTGTTGTTAACGAGAACGAGACAGAATGATTATTCTTTATAAGTTCAAAATGTTTCGAATAACTGTTTTATTAAATAAAAGTTTTAAAGCGATGGTTTGTAAATGTTTCAAAACAACGTGAATGTAAAGTTATGAAAAGTAAGCGTTTTCGTAGCTGAGATACGTTTTTTGACTTTAAACCTCCATATTAGTAAAAATGTTGATCAAAACGATTTTTATTATACACTATTGGAAGGAGCGTGAAATTTTCTAAAACAGCAATTTAAGAACCATATGGTGCCGCTGAAAATTTCGAGTAACGTGGACTTGAAGTTATAAAAATTGGCGCTTCCCATGTTATTTCAATGCACGTTGCGAGAAAGATAGCCCTTCTCACTGCTGCGGTGGCTGCGTTTGTAACTAATCGAGGGTGGACGCATTTTGGGCCTGAGTTTATATATAACTTTGAGGCGAACAATCACACTTGACCGAGTGTCACGAAGTTCTTCTATGTGGCGTCTGGTGGCGTGGTATGAAAGCGATTCCATGGAGGTGAAGCATACTATATTATTTTTTTCGAAAACCGCTGTATTTATGAATCGTCTAAGAATACTCACATTCATTCGGTACACGTTGTTCCTTTAGACAGATAGATAAATCCCATACCAAGTCTACTCATCAAAAGAAAAAAGAATATTATTTAATAAGCTTAAAATTTTGATAAGTTCATACAGTTAGAATTACGAATAACGTGTATGGCTACAAGTATAGAGCCTATCGTAAATGCAAGTACGTATACAAATCTCCAAATAAAAATGTTTTTCACTTCGACAATCTTATCCAACTAACGAAAGTTTACACCAAGAGAATATTAGTTAAAATCAAAGATACGTTGGTATTGGGTGTTGCGCAACACAATTTTGAGTGCCATTTTTTTGCATGTGCATCCCTCTTGACAAAGTTTATCACAAAGATATCTTTATGATATCATAATCATAAGATGAGCAATATGATATCATGAGGATGTCATAATGATGTCTAGTGTCATAGAGATGTCCCGAGTATATCATAATGAATAAATGATAAAAAAGAACGGACATATTCGACATCCCATAATATCATGATTTACGACATACTTTGTCAACATGGATATAAACAAAATGCGTCGAATACAACTATTGCCATTCGTTATTTCGATGTCGGATTGTCGGTATTATCATTTTTGAAAAACACTTTTACTGTTTGTACCTAATTCTTACCTCTCACTTGATTTCTGATTTCCTTTTGGTAACTTTGGCCAACTCTGTTCAGAGCATTGAAAAGATGGAAACCGATAATCTTCGTGAAATCATCGTAACCTGTTTAAAAAAATCGTCTTGCGTTAGTGGAAGGAGGTAGCTTGCGACTTGCGTCTTAATGCTTTTTCGGGGAAGAGAATTTGTTGATGCTTTCAATGTATTCGGGCCGGGCACGGGAAAAGCGCGCTAGTGTTGTATCACTTGAAAAGGTGAAACTGATCAATATTTAACATTGGTTTAAATAGAGGCGTTTTCGTTTTTCAAATTTTTCGAGAAAACTGATTCATCATAGCCTAACAGGCCACACCCAATACCAAGTCTGAAAACCCCTACCCTATCCTTTCCAAAAACACTTAAGAAGTTCAATTTGGCACAAATCTAGTATTTCTTGCCATGAAATAATCATGCGAACACATATTTCTCCAATTATAACTATTTGAGGGTCCTCAAATTATCTTCAAATTTTGTAAATCCGCCATTTTGGATCCATTTTGACTCAAATTTAAGTGGTTATATTCTGGTCACAAACTAATCCTACACACAAAGTTTGACCATTCTAGGCCGATTTGGTGATGAGATATGGAAGATTCATGAAATTTCCTGCAGCAATTTCCCCTCCAAAAGCCGTTTTTTGCTCTAACTCCCCTCCAAAATCACTGAGGAAGCTAAAATCAAAATACGTTTGTCACTTGGGCTCATTTTATCATATGACACAGCAATAAAAAATTTTCGACCCCTCCTGTACCCCCACCACTATTTTAGGTTGTAACCCCGCCTTCCCCCTCCAACATCATGTATGGAAGTGAATTCGGGATATAGTATACAACTTATCCCCAATAACCATATGAATTCATATTAATTACATTTTTACCAACTTGAGGCTCCTCAAGCTCTACTCAAAATTTTGATAATCCGCCATTTTGAATCCATTTTGATCCAAATTCAAGAGGTCATATTGTGGTCACCAACTAACCTCACACACAAAATTTGACCTCTTTAACTTGATTTGGTGGGGAGATATGGAAGATTCAAGAAATTTCATGACTCAAAACTTCCTCAAAAAGCCGTTTTTTGATCTAACTCCTCTCAATATGCACTCAAGAAGCTGAAATTTGGATATGTTAGTATCCGTGACTCACTCTTTCATATGAAATCAAAAACGAAAAATTTGAGCTATTTGCCCCTTCTCCAGCCCTCCTCAAAATTTGAGTGATCCGCCATTTTGAAATTTATCGAAAAAACAAAAAAATTATTTTTGCGCATTTTCAAGAAGAGTCCCTCACAAAATTTTGAGCGAATTTTATGAATACTCGCCGGCGCTACGCGTGGGGAAAAAAATATATAAATACCAAAAAGTTGGACATTTGCCAGATGATTACAAATGGTCTGAAACGCAAAGATTTGAAGACCCCACCCTCCCCCGACCTTCCCTTCCCAAATCAGGTAGGCTGTAATAGCTATCATTTTGTTAAAAACTCAGCTAAAAATCATTTTTTTTATTATTTTGTTCCTAGAAACCTTCCTCCACAACATGGTGTGGTCAAAATGTCCCAAAGTTGCGTATTTATACCATATTTTTGAGTTTGAAGTTGACGTAGTATGGTGGTTATACCGCATAGTAGTTTTGTTTTCTGGCTTTCCTGAACAATTTACGATTTACATGCAAAGGCCCTTTCTACAGCAGCTATCACATTTTCCTACTTAATGATATAAATATTATGTTTTCATCACCTGTAGCGACAAAAGTTTGAAAAAATGAGTAATCCCAATGGCGCATTTTACCTACTCCATATAGCAAATAAAGATAATATTTAAATGCTGAATAAAAAATATTCATTGTACAATTCACTTAAAAACAACACCAACAGGCTAATTACTGAACAAGTCTTAAATGAGCGAATAGTTCGCTTTAAATGATTAATACTACAATAAACAATTAATTTCTAATGTTATCGGGGATGAAAGTATAGTAACGTTCATATTTTGGAAAGCAAATTTTATCGTCTAAAAAAATGTTATTTTGTATTTACTTCTGAATACCTTTATTTTCTCGTAAAATTGGAAAGACAAAATTGCTTCCATTTAAACCAATGTGAACCGGGAGGTTAGCCCACGTTGAGTTTCCCTCGGAGGACATTTGCCAGATAATTGCAAATGGTCTAAAACGCAAAGATTTGAAGACCCCGCTCTCTCGCGACCCTCCATTCACAAATCAGATAGGCTGTAATAGCTATCCTTTTCAAGTTAAAAACCCAGCTAACAACTGGTTCACTTTCTCCTACCCTTAGCGACAGCGTAACAGACGCAATCACCACCCTATCTCAGTTCAGATATGAAGTCAGAAAGTGTTTGATTACGAATAAACGTCCTCAGTTGAAAATAAATTATTTCGAGTCACCAGTTCATCTCTCTTTAAAACCACGTACCGCAGCGTTATTGTACTGTGGATGCGATATTATACATTACACGATTGCATTCCCATTTGCCTGTCAAAATCACATTTTTCACTCTACTTGTGATATAATGAGCCGTTTTCTTCAAAAATTGAAATAAACACTCTCCATCAATTTAAAAAAAATTAGATTCAAAATCTTTTCTATTAGGTAAATAAATATTTCCTGAAAAAATCCTTGAATAAAGTTTGACTGATGAGGAAGCAATATTTTAGTGCTCTGAATCTTGTCTCTCTAAGAATTACGTGCAGTAATAACAAACTTTGGTTATAAGTAGAAATTAAGGAATTCACCTCCGCGTAAAAGACCATTCCATACGGACTGGTCTTCATTCAGTTTCTGAAGATTAAGATGAGCCAACTCTCGTGCTTTATAGACAAAATGAAGGTAGCAAGTTAATAAAGATCTTCGGATCTCAGCTAAAAATAATAAGAAACAATGTTTAAATGATATAATAAATGTTACAGTGGGCACGCGCATGAATTGGATTGCAATCCTGCTCATATAATTTTTTCATTTAAAAAAAATATAAAAGAATAAATGAAACAGTGATTTTCTTTGTGTTGAAAATGAATTCAATTTTATTAGGCGATTTTTTAATGATTTTATCATTTACGAAATATTATCTAATGATGTTTCATTCAATTTTCCATTTTATTTTTACGTTAAATGAGGGACGATAATAAATCTGAATTCTTCTCACGTATAAATCCGGAATAATAAATTAAAATTGCCAAGAACTTGCATGAAAATTCACTTTTCGCACAAAATCGTGAAATATAACAAAATTTTATTTCGTGTATTGTGAAATACTTTCATACATTTTGGCAACACTTACGGTTTTCCAATCCTTTAGCGGCATGAACGTTATAAATTCCTATAATAATGATAAAATAATAGAGAATTAATTGCAATCATTTCATGTTTTAAAGTGTACCGAGAGTCTAAGTGATTTGGGTACAATCAGCGCAAAAATCTCAGTTCGTTGATAACATAGTAAAAGTTAAACTAATATTTCTAAATTAGAAAGCGTTTTTAAAATTACTTTAATGAATTTTAAGGCTGATAAATTCTTTTCAACAGCATTAAAATTTTTTTACATTTGAAAAAACCAATTTCAAATAATTGGTAAAGAGAAATTTTCGCGGATTGTATCCGAATAACTTGGACGCACGGTATATTTCACACACACGTTTTTTTTTATTAGTATAACTAAACTTTGCAGGCACTGTATGTTATCTACATGGGAACCAAAATTGATAACGCTAAAAAAGTGACATTTTTGAAACTGAACGAATCCGTCGAATCCATCAAAACGATTCGAATCTGTTTATGAATCAGAACAGTTTTTTTGGATTCGAATCGTAATACGAATCCATTATCTTTTAGTCGATTCGGTGGATTCGAAGCCTTTACAACCTTGCTTTTTGGTGATCGGTCAAGCGGTTGAAATGATAAGCTTTACACGTGTGGTATTTATGAAAATACATTTTTTATCTCGCCATGAAGTTAGGTGTAAAGTATGTTATAACTGTTGTTTTACAAGAAGTCGACGAATATTAAATTGATACTTTAAAAAAAAAATAAACTAACTCAAAATAACGGGTTTTTGTTTTATTCCGCATTCATCATACATAAATAACGTTATTCTCTTTGACTATATAGTATACTAGGAAGTTTCGCCCCCTAGCCACTTCGCGGCCCAACCCCGTGGCATTCCTCGCTTCACTCGGATTGCCTATTCGATGTTACTCCTTCAAACAATACGAATGATGGTATGTGTTGTGTAACGGACAAGCTAACGCCGCACGGCAGACGCCACGCCCACAACCAAGCAAGTGGAGTGGAGTAAGGCAACGCGAACGAACGCGTTAATTTTTATGCAATAAAAAAAGAGAAAAATTGGTTTTTCAACTCTCTGATTGAATTTTCAATTTTTTTTTTTTGTTTGATGACATATCTGCATAATTTTTGCGATTAAAAAAAAAAAAAGTTATCGAAATCCGTCCATTAGGAGAAGCTGGGCGATTGGAACAACATATTTTTGGCCCTATTTTTGTTGTTATTTTTTTCTTGTAGCTTTATATATATGGACTGCATTACGCAACAATGTTCTAAGTGAAATGAGGCGCCATAGACTTGTTGATCGATCTTATTTTTGTTTTTAATGAGAAAAACTAGTAATGAATGAAATCATTCATGTTATTTGAATAATTTCAAAGACAAATAAGCAAAATTTGTTCAGTTTGATTGACTGGCTTTGTTATAATTTACATTACATCAGAAACTTGATGTAGTTAAAATTTATGGCGCCTCATTTCACTTAGAACATTGTTGCGTAATGCAGTCCATATGATGGACCGTTCGAACTCCAGTTAGCGCAATGTTATGATATTCAGCCAATATAAATGAAGGTCGCAATTCCAAAAACGAGTCTGCGCATATATGAACTGACGTTCCTTACCTTAAATGCCTCCCGCTTTCGTCCCGTTTTACCTTGCTTTCCTAGCGTACAGGGAAACACGACGTTTCGAACAGGGCTGCAAAAACGGAACGATAACGTTATCCGGTATCGTTCCGGTATTGTTTTTCAAATGGATTCGGTATCGTTATCGTTCTGGTATCGTTATTTAATATGTTCCGGTATTTTGTATCGTTACCGTTTCGTTATTTGAAATGTTCGGGTATTGGTATTGGTATCGGTACTGGTATTGGTATCGTTATTTTTCAAAAATTATTGAATATGTATTCCAAGTTTTAAACCAACTTTCAAAATTGGAAAAAAATCTGGTCCAGCCTAATAATAATAATGAATGAATTGTAAGCAGTATTATTAATTTTTTTCCATGTGATTACGTTAACCAAATAATAATTATTAATTAATTTAATTGTATTAAATGGCTAAATAAATATAAATGCTTACAGCTATGTCCGGTATTGCTACTATTCTTTTAAAGCATTTTATAAATCATTCACAAAAATAGGTCAGAGCCGTCCTTAGATCATGTAACATGGATAGCTCAAGTGATAAGCCGCATGCTACCAACATGAATAGTCAAATAAGTGGCAAAATTTAGAAATGTAAACAAAGATATGAAGTGATCAAAAAGAAAAATTGAATAATATTGATTTTATTTAAAGAGCGATCATTTAAAATTGTAAGTTTTATTAAAATATATAAAATTTATCAATTATTTCATTCATTTCTTCTACTAATTACTTTGAATTTTGCCACTTATTTGACTATTCATGTTGGTAGCAGAAAGTTTATACAGGCTTTATGGAACATGCACTATCCATGTTATATGATCTAAGGAGCCGTCAGAGGGCCACAAGAGATCATGACAGTTGACACCATTATGAACATAACGCAGACAGCACCTCCAATTATCTGGTATAATAACATTAATAACAAGTAACAACACATTTCACAATAAATGAACACTTTTTAAATTTTGGTGTAAATTGACAAATGACAATTAATAACAGATAGGTAAGCTCGTTTTAGAAAAAAATATGAAGGTCAATTTTTTTGAAATGATTGTGTTGGTATTAGCGCTGGTGATAAAAACATCAAGAATGGAAGGAAACGAAGAGATTGGAACAATTTTTGAGGGATAGAAACGAAGGGAACGATACGACTTTGAATGAGCAAAGAGCGTTATATGCATGAAGGAAATGAAAATCAAAAGATGTAAGCAAGAGGAGATGGGAACGATTCAATTTTTTTTGCTCTTTTCTCACTGCCCCAAGCTGGTGCTGCTAAGTGCGTCCCAAACTCAAGCTGTCACGATAAACACAAGGATCACAAGATTCGCAAAATCACAACAATAGTACAATACTAATGCCTTTAATTATAAGTAAAAGTAATGAGAGAGGTGAACAGTAGGGTGGGCCGAATTTTGGTTTTTTTCGGAAAGTAAGGAGCCTTAGTGAAAAATTGTTGTGAAATGACCTCAAAAAGATGTCATAAAAATTTCAGCCCTCAAGTTCAATTTTTACTATTGCCAAAATGGGCCCAAAGTTTTGAACTTTTTTGAAAATCGAAAAATTTGCGGTAAGTTATGGGTTACAGCTAAGTGCTGCTCATATAGCTATAAGAATTTTAATATAAGTAATGTAATTACTCGTTTATGTTAGGATACCTAATGTTATACATAACTCCGTAATTGTACCAATATCAAACGATTTTCGCATTATTTCAGTGATACTGGAAACTGGTTGGGAACCACTGCAATGCTAAATATGGTCGTCAAATTTTTTTTTCATATTTTTTACCCATTAAAAAATATTTCAGCTTATTAATAGTGCAAATTACGAAATTTTTAAATTTTTCGATTTTCAAAAAAGTTCAAAACTTTGGGCCCATTTTGGCAATAGTAAAAATTGAACTTGAGGGCTGAAATTTTTATGACATCTTTTTGAGGTCATTTCACAACAATTTTTCACTAAGGCTCCTTACTTTCCAAAAAAAACCAAAATTCGGCCCACCCTAGTAAGGACCCGCAGCATGGTGCTTCGTGTTTTTTTTTTCATTTATCCTGTTCTGTTGCCTATTTAACCGATTCAACACAATATATTTGTTCAACTTATATGGTGTTTTTATTCTCTCATCATCGGACTTAAGCAAGAAAGTCACTCTACAACCTTTCCAAATAAGACAGAGAAGTCAAATATTTAATGCCTGTCTAGTCCCAGTAATAACTTACAGAGCACAAACATGGTCGCTCACAAAAAAACTAGAAAATAAAATACGAACAACACAAAGCCGCATCGAGCGGTCAATCCTTAATCTTGAAATAAAAGATAAAAAGGTGCATTGCCGCAATAAAAAATACACTAAAAAATGATTTGGACTTTTTGGCAATGGCGTCGCCAGGATTAAACATTGGGGGGGGGGCACAAAAGGGGCCAAGAATTTAAGATTTTTCTAGTCTTTCGTATTAAAAATATGTGTGTTTTTTTGGAAGGGGTACTAAAAATTTTTCTATGTGAAAAAGTCGTACAAGGGTTAATAAAAACAAATTTATGATTTTCTTCGAACTTGAAAAAACGTAACTGCAAAAGAAAATTTTGAGTATAGAGGTATTAAGTTACGAAAAATACACGTTTTCATATAGGTGAAATACGATTTTCAACATTAAAACACCCATATCTAGTAGAAATATTGATCAAAAGATTTTTATAATATACCATTGAAAAGAGCGTGAAATTTTCTATAAGATCGCAATTCAAAAAACTTATGGTGCCTCTCAAAATTTTGAGTAACGTGAATGTAAAGTTTCGAAAAGTACGCGTTTTAGTAGCTAAAATACGTTTTTTGAATTTAAAACCGCCATATCTAGTTGAAATATTGATCAAAATGATTTTTATTATACACCATTGGAAAGAGCGTGAAATTTTCTATAACATAGCAATTTAAAAACCCTATAGTGCCGCAGAAAATTTCGAGTAACGTGGACTTGAAGTTATAAAAATTGGCGCTTCTCATGTTATTTAAATGCACGTCGCGAGTAAAATAGCCCTTCTCACTGCTGCGGTGACCGCGTTTGTAACTAATCGAGGGTGGACAGATTTTCAGCGTGAGTGAGCTAACTAGTCTTTATATATAACTTTGGTATGAAGACTCGAATTAATTTGCAAACAATCAGACAGATCGCGTTTTGTTATGAAGGTCAAGTCTCGTTTTATTTTTCAGTCACACTGGAATTTTCGAAGCAGATATTTTGTAAATATAAATAATAGAAAATTTCAATTTTTTGGTTGGGGGGCCAAAAGGGGGCCAGAAATTTTTTAGAAGGGGCCAGGTCCCCAGGCCCCCCTTAGCGACGTCACTGCTTTTTGGAAATATCAAAACGAAAAAAATGGGATTGGGCGGGTCATGTAGCGAGGATGAGCAGCAAAAAATTGGCGAATAGGGTTACGTTTTGACAGTTATTCGAAAAAAGAAGGAGAGGAAGACAAAAAATCTGATGGAGGGACAATTTTAAAAAACTCTTAACTCATAAAAATTTCCACAGAGTGGCTCAGTTCAGGAAGGAATGGCCACGGTTGGGTGACTCCTATGCCCTATTTTAAAAGGACCACAGATCTATTTATATTTCAGATTTAATGGCTCATAAGGTTATAAACTACTAAGTAAGTCTGTAGAATGGCATAATAAATAAATAAATATTATATCAGTATGATATTTAAATTTGGTTTTAATGATTGAAGAGATCGATTATGTTCGAAAATTGTCTAAAGCTGTAATTTTGGTATATTATTTTGTTTCAAGGGGGGCGGGCGGGTTTGGTGTCTAACCCCAAAGAGCTTCTTTTTTTCTTTTTTTTCAGTATTTTAAACAAACTTTTTGTTAATTTAAACATTATACTATTGTTCCCACTTGACTTCATAGGACTGAACCCCCCCCCCAAGCAGCGATCCTAAAATCTGTACTGGATATTGCTATGCATATTGTAATACGGCTTGTGATAAAATTTTCTCAATACACAACTAGCCTACTTTTTGATTTGAGAACTATTCGAAAAACTCTTGAGGGTCACTTCTGCCTTATTCTTATACAACCATGCTAAGCCTTTTTAAACAGATCGGTACAGGGGTCATTTTAAAATTTCGCCTAATATTCGGGTACCAGCTAAGATCTCACTAAATATATATGCTAGAATAATTTTTTTAGCATGTATGGATAAAGTATAGTATTAGCAATAATATTCTATGATCAACAGAAATGTGGAAATTAACCCCTAACCCCTAAAAATGAAAAACAAAGAAAATATTCTATCGCCGTGGCAGTTACCAACCCAACCTCGAGTCATAATACATGTATTTCTCATGGTAATGTAGCCTGTTGATGCGAATTATCACACTAATATAGTACAGAAAGGTCATACCTAAAATGTTTATAACACCTTTAGAAATCTATTAAGTGGAATTATAAAAGCTCCAAGTTGGGTAATCGAGTTTTCTCTCCTTTTGTAGTGCCCTTTTTCCTCAAGAGATTGAGGTGGATAGTAATTTACTTTTGAACGCGACAATCGGTCAAATGGATACATTGACATCATAAAATCTTTATACAGTTTTAAGTTTGACTACCTTGATCATAGTGAAAACTGTGAGGTGAAAATTTGAAAAATCTTTCCAATTTGATAATCTAGTATGCTGAAGTATCCTTAGTGTGGGTTAGAACTGCGCTCATATGAGCTTATGTACACTTTCTAAATTAATCTGCTTCAAATAAGTAAATGAGTCTTACTGTTATATAGTATTTAGTTTTAACTTTGAAAGCATTTATGAATTTTTATTTTAAAATTTCTAAAAATTTGTATTCGTCGTGGCAGTCCATTTGCCATGGCTAATGAAATTTATATTCCACGACGAAGGACATTTTTCAAATTATACGCTCAAAATGCGTTCCCTATTTATGGTAAAATTTCAAAGTAAAAAGGTGTATGGATACCTTAAACTTTCCTTTACCCAACATTTTTCTCTTAGCATAAATCTTGAAAACTTAAAAGTGAATATTTTGAAATTATGAAAATAAGGTCTCCAAGTTTGTCTTTCCCCTCAACAGTTACTAAAAATTAAAAAAATTACATTTTCGATTAATTATAATTTCTTGAAACCAACAGATTTATTATTGCCTTAAATTACTAGCCTTGAGTTGAAAATACATTTTTAATTATACTTTTTTTTTTTTTTTTTCAAAAATTATGTAAGTTTTATGGAATTATTTTTGTTTTTCCAATTTTGAAGGTTAATTTTGAAAACAAACATACCATATGCCTTTCACTATTGCAGTGAACACATAAATTTTAAAAAACGCCGTACTTATTATGCTATTGTCCTTCGTCGTGGTTACAGCGACCTTCGTCATGTGGCTTTTCCTGCTTAACCAAGCATACATGTCCTTTCTTGGTATGTATACACATAATGATACATAAAAAAATTCATTTTTACAATTATTGAAAAAAGAAAAAATAACTTGTTAATATTCGGCGAGGTCCCCTCTGGAGGGGTTTTGCTATCTAGAAAAAATTGCATAGTAGTTATAATAGAAAATGAAATAAGTAAATGTAATTAGAACATGAATAAAAATATAAAATTTAAGTATAAAAGAAATATACTCGAATCTAAAGCGAGAGTAATTACTGATATAAAGAGCAGGGGCGAAACTAACGTGATATATTGGGGGGTGGAATACCCTTAATTTTGCCGACTTAGTAGCGTTCAAATGATAGTTTTTGCCGACTTAGTTTTTTATATTACATCACTGCAATCAGCAATTTATTGAGGAGCTATTCGTGTGCAATGGAAAAAACAATAAAGCGCCAATAATGATACCTATTTATCCTATTACAAATTAACGGTTACATCGATTTTTTTTTAAGATTTATTAAAATAACAATGGAATAGATATACGTAGCTCAATTTAAAAGATGAAAACTGAACAGTTTTTCTTGTTTTCAAAAGCTACCAGTAGGCCTACAAAGTAATCTGAAAAAATTCCACGTGGGTCGGGGGTCAAGGGGAAATCTAAAAATATCGATTTCATAATTGTGCCTAAGCGTTATCATGTTAAAAAAAATTAAATAAAGTTAAAAAACGGTTTTTGGTGGGGGTAAAATCATTTTGGGGGTTGCTGATTTTTTCCGAGAGAACTCCTATGAAACAGTACAACATACTAAATTTTCAATAAAATCAGTCAACTACATATTGCGTAAAAGAAAAATTCGAATTGGTTTTTCAATTAAAAATTAAATTCTCAAAAACGAGGGGGCGGGGGTCTGAAACTTTGGCAACGGAAGTTTCTAAAGAGTACCTATGTACCTACCACCCAAGTTTCATCGAAATTGGGCTCCGGGCCAGATTCACCATTCTTATCCTCCTATGCCCTTAATGACCTCATTATGAAGAAGGAATCTAACGATATTTAAAGAAGCTGAGTTTGGAAAAATTGACCTATCCACGAATGTGTAGAGTGCGCTGCAGTTACCACGAAAAAAATTTAGTCTCAAATTGAAAATAGGATAAACATTCAAAAAAATACATTACCTCTCATGGAAGCATTTTCATTTTTCACGTTTTACACAAAAACAAAGGGATTTTTTGAAATTTTAGTTATGTAATCATTTATAAAAAATTTTATGGTCTTTCCATCTATGTATTTTTGACAGCTGTAGCGTTTATATTTGCAAAAATATTCAATTTTAAAAAACTGCGCTCTTGATAAAAATCAACTGTTTACATTTTAAAAGCAGTTTTTGTTGATAACTTAATTATTCTCTGCAATAATGTTTACATAAACGTCACGATGTTGAACTTAATTTCGAATTTCGTGTTGATGAATCATTTTTTCTTTGTTAAAATGTAAATCATGATTTCATAATATTTTTGCAAATATAAACACTACAGCGGTCAAAAATACATCTTTGAAAAGAGCATAAAATTCTTCATAAATAATTACATAACTAAAATGTCAAAAAATCCCTGTTTTTGCGTAAAACGTAAAAAATTAAAATAGTCCTATAAGACCCTATGTATTTTTTTAAATGTTATCTTATTTTCAACAGTTCCGACATTCGCCACCAGATGTCAGCCACTCCGGATGGACAAGTCAATTAAAAGAAATGAAATGTTTTTTACTTGATGAATTGGTGATAATCGGCATTGCATTGTCAGCAAAATTATTAAGTCGGCAACGACGAACGAGTCCAAAACTCCGAATATCTTAATCACTTTTGTTTATTTTTATCTTATTTCTCGGAGCTTAGATGTTGAAATTGCCGACAAAAATTATCAAATTTGCCGAATTTTTCGTTAGCGAAAATATTGGGAGGGGGAGCGGTGTTTTGACCTTCAATATCTCCTTATTTCGCCCCTGATAAAGGGGGAGTATTTGAGGCAAATAAGGGAATAAAACAGAAAGTTTCACTGGCCGAGTAAAAGGAGGCATCCAGCGGCGGATTTAAGCTTTTGCCGCCTACAAACCATGTGTCACCTGCCGCCCCACAGGCCCCAAGTTATAAGAGCAATAGCAACTTTTTTTCTTTCTTCCTGAATAATGATTTCTAAATAATGATTTTCTTAGTTTCACCTCGCGACAGAACCAGGAATGGAAATTAAGGATAAAGAAATTTTTTTACACTGCGTATTTTTTGTAAAAAAAAAAAAAAAAAAAAAAAAAACGTAAGCAGCCATGCCGCATTACTGGAGCTGAGTTTTTAACTGGGGCTTGTTTTGATTTAGTAATAACCTTGCTTAACCGTTCATCACTACAGGCCACACCCAATACCAAGTCTGAAAACCCCTACCCTATCCTTTCCAAAAACACTTAAGAAGTTCAATTTGGCACAAATGTAGTATTTCTTGCCATGAAATAATCATGCGAACACATATTTCTCAAATTATAACTATTTGAGGGTCCTCAAATTATCTTCAAATTTTGTAAATCCGCCATTTTGGATCCATTTTGACTCAAATTTAAGTGGTTATATTCTGGTCACAAACTAATCCTACACACAAAGTTTGACCATTCTAGGCCGATTTGGTGATGAGATATGGAAGATTCATGAAATTTCCTGCAGCAATTTCCCCTCCAAAAGCCGTTTTTTGCTCTAACTCCCCTCCAAAATCACTGAGGAAGCTAAAATCAAAATACGTTTGTCACTTGGGCTCATTTTATCATATGACACAGCAATAAAAAATTTTCGACCCCTCCTGTACCCCCACCACTATTTTAGGTTGGTAACCCCGCCTTCCCCCCTCCAACATCATGTATGGAAGTGAATTCGGGATATAGTATACAACTTATCCCCAATAACCATATGAATTCATATTAATTACATTTTTACCAACTTGAGGCTCCTCAAGCTCTACTCAAAATTTTGATAATCCGCCATTTTGAATCCATTTTGATCCAAATTCAAGAGGTCATATTGTGGTCACCAACTAACCTCACACACAAAATTTGACCTCTTTAACTTGATTTGGTGGGGAGATATGGAAGATTCAAGAAATTTCATGACTCAAAACTTCCTCAAAAAGCCGTTTTTTGATCTAACTCCTCTCAATATGCACTCAAGAAGCTGAAATTTGGATATGTTAGTATCCGTGACTCACTCTTTCATATGAAATCAAAAACGAAAAATTTGAGCTATTTGCCCCTTCTCCAGCCCCCCTCAAAATTTGAGTGATCCGCCATTTTGAAATTTATCGAAAAAAAAAAAACTATTTTTGCGCATTTTCAAGAAGAGTCCTCACCAAATTTTGAGCGAATTTTATGAATACTCGCCGGCGCTACGCGTGGGGGAAAATATATATATATATATATATACCAAAAAGTTGGACATTTGCCAGATGATTACAAATGGTCTGAAACGCAAAGATTTGAAGACCCCACCCTCCCCCGACCTTCCCTTCCCAAATCAGGTAGGCTGTAATAGCTATTGTTTTTTTAAAAACTCAGCTAAAAAAAAAAAAAAAACGAAGAGCAAAAATAGTAGGCCTATATTTATTTTATTATGCATACGCATCTGTCTACCACCCAATGACCCAAAATGTCAAAAATACAAAACATTAATTGTGATCTTGGTACGGTAAGCATTACTTATTTATAAAATTATTACAAAAACAAAATAGATGAAATTAAATTGTTTACATTATCTTTCTTCGACTTTTCACATTTGCGAATTCATTTATGACCTCATCAAAATTGATTGAATTGACGAAATCCGCTTCTATACATAAAATAGCCTCGTCATCCAGTTTACTTTCCGAAAGTGTTGATCTGAGGTAGTTTTTTAATCGCTTCAGATAGAAGAGAGATCTCTCGGCAGAACAATTCGTAACAGCCATAGACAAAAATATTATTAACGCGATACATACATTTGGAAAGAGGTCTTCCACGTGTCGATTTTGTATAAATTTCAGTAAATTTAGATCACTATCATCCAGTCCTTCCTCATTCCTGGTATTTATAACATAATTTCTAAAATGAATACATTCGGTCGGGAAAGCTTCTTCAATCTTTTTTTCCGAAGAATTTTTCCAGTTTTGGAACTTTCTTTAGAAGTGCCGCTTCCTTTTCCTCTTTTTCCGCTCGAATCTTTTTGTACTTAGCCCCACTAATGTCAATATTGACAATATTCAAGTCATAACGTCAAATTAACGTCATATAAATGGTCATAATTATTCGCTATTGATGACCAGAACAGTGTTATTGGCATCATTGAGGAGCATTGCTTTCCATCAGGGTTAAAAACCACAACCACCAAAAACCACCACAACCATATGTTTTGAAAATTTAAAAGGGTTTTCATAACCATTTGAAACCATTTGAAACATTTCTGATACAATCACCAAAAAGAATCACAACTAATGACCACAATAAAAACCACCAACAAAACAATAATCTTAACAGAAAAGTTTGAAAATTATAAAAAACACCATAACAATATATGATTTTCCACTAGAAATACCACCATCACAACAATCATTTCCTTGAATTTCAAAAAAAAAAAAACCAAAACTATAACATCTAATTCACGAATTGGTTTCAATTGGTTTCAAAATTCAATTTTGTATTTTTGCGTTATAAAATTCACAACACTGAATCTCAAAGTAAAAATTATGTTTATAATTCAGGTAACATTATATAAGAATAATAATTTTGCAAACTGGTTAAGCCAAATAGCCAATGCACAAACAATTAAATAAATCTCAATTCCAAATTTTAAAATGATATTATGTTGTAAGCATTCTATATTCCTCGTTTATTTAGTTCTAGATTTTTGCCGTTTTTAGCTTTTGAACTTTTGATGTTTTGAAGTTCTGACTTCTGAATTTGAAATGAAAATAAAATTTTTCTTTTATTTTTATTTTCAACTTTTTATATTGGTATTTTACTTTTCTCATGAGTCATAACTACTTGAAGATTTTGCAAATACAAATGTGGAAAAAAACCACAACCACCATAACCAATTGAAAATTGAATTTGTTTCAATTGAAAACCTTAACCACCATCACAAATTAGAAAATGGAACCAAAAACCAAAATATGTTATATTGAAAAAATTTTAAAAACCTTTTCAAAACCATAACCAAAAAAAGAAAGGAATTGGAATTTCAAAACCACTTAAAACCATTTCGGACATTCAATTGAAAACCAATTCAAAAACCACAAGTACCACAACCTAAAACTTGACTATCACGTACCACAACTACAACAACCAATTGAACCTGAAACGGTTTTTAACCCTGCTTTCCATTCTTCTCTTTGATTGGAAGAGGGTTTCTCAATCACATTTTTACTTTTAGTTCTTTTTTTCTTTGTTGATACGAAACGAAGTTTTTTTGTGAACTTACAATCACTTGACAAAGTTGAAGTTAAAATACAGTAGGCGATACGAGACGTGGTGATGACAACTTGGAAAAAATTACAATATATAAGAGATGAAACAGAAAAAATTATGTAAGTCCGAACGACAACTGCCGAGTATAGTTTCCGAAGTTTTCGAAGAAACCTTCACCTAATCCTGCTGCACCGGTCGGCAAGTTTATTTTGGTTTACTATAATAAAATTTTTTTAGGTTTTGGCTTACACAACTGACTCAATTTAGCTCATGCTAGTGACCTCAGGAGAAGCCAACTTTTTGTCGTGCCTGCGAAACATTAATAAGTAGTGGAATGTTAAGTACTATACTACTTTACGCAATTTTCGCCAAGTCCTTCTGTTCAGCTCGTGGCTGTGTGGTGGATTCACTGGTTCGGAGTGCTGGAAGTAGTGGGTCCGAACCTTTCTCCGAAATGAATTTCTTAGATGATATTTCTGTCAACTTTTTTTGAAGTTTTTTTTTAAATTTTTTTTTCTTTGATACTTATTTCTACAATTTTTACATCATTATTTATTCCATTATTCGAACCTTCAGACTCGGAGCTTTCAGACCTACATTCCTTACCTCAAAGTTGGGTTAGGTCAGGTTGTCTCGCGAGTGCGGCGGGCATTTTGCCCCCCCACCCCCCATTCTACTTGACCTCATTCGTGCCTTTTACAAACTAGCGCAACGTTTACAAAAAGTTGGCTCCTCCTGACGCCAGGATCATTTAGTCGCTTGTATTTTATATGGACAATATTTCGCACACTTGGTTCAGTAACGCCACATCTCAAAAAAAGCATGTAAAAATTCAACAAAAAGCTACCCTTTTTCCACAATTTTTTGGAGTAAAATGAGCTTATTTAATGTGTCTATCATAGTTTTAACGATTTACATTAATTTTACCCAAAAATGTATGTAAAAAGAAGTACTTTTTCGAGATATTGCCTTCTTATAATTGCAAATTTTTTTTTGTTTTTTGAGATGTGGTGTTATTAAACCAAGTGTGTGATTTGGCTACATAATGAGAATAAATAAACCAAATATCCAGAGACCCGAGAACAACATATGAAAAAGTTGAAAATTTTCAGCTAAAACGACAGTACAATAAGGCATAATATACCATTCGAGTTGCGACCAACTAATCTTTGCACCTCATTTCTCTCATTGTTTTTTGATAGATTAAGAAATAAAAACTCAATTATTTCCTTTTCCAATCATTCTAAACTATATTTATCAAAATTATAGATCGCGATCTGATGGTGCTAAAAAATTTTGTATGTATTAACTCGTTTGAGTTGCTCCACCTAATGATAACCCCGTCGTCGGCTCGTCACTAAGACGCGAGGCAGAAGAATTTTGGAACCTACAGCCGCTGATTATTTTTTATCTCGCTATCAGTTCAGTTGTCAAGTACAATTTTGTAAGTGGGTGTTTTGACAATATGTAGGAAATATTACCATAAATGTTTTCAATGTTTTTAAATAATAGTTCAATTAGTTTTTTTAAATTAGCATGAAATTTGATAAAGTAATGAATTAATTTATGGAACAGATATAGGTACCTGATGACATTCGATAAAAATAACATACGATATTTACTTACCTTGATAGTTTGGATAGAAGTTTGGGTTAGGAGGTACGATAGACGCCACTGTAGATACTGATGGAGGCCCTGATGGAGGTCCTGATGAAGTTCCTAATTTAGATACTCAACATGATTATTCAATGGCCAAGTGAATTTGATAAAATCGCACCCCTACTGCAACAACACCACATCTCAAAAAACTACCAAAAATAATTTGCGTTACGAAAATCTGCCTTTACCATTGGAAAGAACGTGAAAAATTAGAAAAGATAAAAAAAAAAAAAAAAAAGGAATTTGAATTCGTATTTCGTTATTTACAAAGCAAATAAAAAGCAATTTTCTTGATTTTCGGTTATTTGACGTGTTTTGAGATGTGGTGTTGTTGCAGTAGGGGTGCGAAATGATAAAAATTAAGGTTATATGGCTGTATTAGAAGGTTGAAATTGCCCCCGAAGCTTTTCAAACGATTCTTAGGTCGAAAATTCAATCATAATGAGAATAAATTTTCACCAAACTTTTGGGCGCTGCTACTTTTGAAGGTGTAAGCAAATATGTTTTTCATTTTCATTGCTCCAAAAGTTAGGTATTTCACGTAATTTTTTGATAGTTGCAGTATGAGTGGTAGGCAAGGGCTATGATTATACTACATGTGGGCAGTTCGTGAACTTAAAAAAAATTCAAGTTCAGTTCGCAAACTTGAACTGAACTAATTCACTTCTTTAACTTACTGATGAACGAGTTCACTTCATTGCGAACTTGAACTTGAACTTCAACTTATGTAAACGAACGAGTTCTCTTTTAAACGAACTTTAACTTTTTTTTCTCAAATTTTTGTAACTCTTGCTGTCTTGCATATATTATGAAACAACAAAACTGTAGCGATCAACCAAAATGCCTTTATTTGTCAAGGATTGCCTGTGATTAGGACGCTATAAACTGTAGTACTTGTAACTTTAACATCTAAGATGAAAATGAAAACTTGAAAATGTCGTGAAAAATGAAAAATTATGTTTGCTTTAATGACTTTTAATAATTATATCAAATATAAATTATAGAAGACTCTTTCACGTAGGTAATCACGTTATTAGAATGCACTGAAATATGTATAATATGATTTTGTCTTTTTTTTATTTTGAGAAAGGAATAAAATTTGTTTTTTTTCTTTTTTTTTCGTTGAAATTATAGTGAAAATTAGGTAATTTCATAAAGAACATAATATGATAATTCAAAATAGGTGAAAAAAAATGTGAACTTAAACGAACTCAAGTTCGCGGACTGAACTTCAGCATTGAACTTCGTTCGCGAACTTGAATGAGTGAACTGAACGACGAACTGAACTTATACAATTGAATGTGAACTGAAGTTGAACTTGAACTTTATTTTTCGCGAACTTAAACATGTATGGCTGTAATACACTCCTCGACATTCACAAACTTTGCTCCCGAGTTGTGTACGCTATTTAATTCAACATTGTGGACGTAAAGTATCATCATAACTACCTACATTGTTTTTGAAGTGAAAAGTATTGTTTTACCGGCGACTTTGGTAATTTGCGAGTAGAAAAGTCGCCGGTAAAACGATACTTTGCACTTCGAAAACGATGTGGTTATAGCGTACTTTGTGTCTATAATTGAGTAAAGTACTTTTTTTTGTGTGTTTCGACAATATAGAACACGTAACTTACTAAAATTTCTTCAATATCACTGAATGATTGTTCGATTAGTTATAAGTTAGGTAATTATAAGCTTTTGACATTTTCAAACGGTCATTCAGGTATGCACTGGGATCATTTAATCCTTGAATGTCTAAATATTTCATATATTTTGTCAACTTCAAGCACCTATAGGATGTCATTTATGTTTTCGAGATATATCACCCTGTTATGTAAAAAACGAAAAATCGAGGTTTTTTCAGTTAACAAGGTTTCTAACTCAAGAACAAAAATCACGCGGATTTCTCGGATAGACATAGGGAGGAGGGTAAAATTTACAATATTTTAGCTACCTCTATTCATCAATGATGTCGCTGAAGTTTTTGAGATCTTTCCATTCAAAGTTTCAAAACACAACGTATCGAAAAAAAAAATTCATGGTAGGTAATCATTTGAAAAATATATTTATCACAAAGATATCATTAATATTAAAATGAACGGACTAACTTGAAAAGTAAAGTCCATGTCAACACTCTCAGCAAAGTGCGTTTGGGTCGATTCATCATCGTTACAGACTAGAGAATTATTTGTAAAGCTCTTGAGGGCCATTTTTGCCTTATTCTCATATACATATTAGTACAAGCATGTAATTACTCATTAGTCAGGTGCATTTCGCCTGCACCCCCTTGGTGGAAAATGGCGTTGATGATAGGTGCAATCGTTTCTCCTATGTTTGTACTGGTTTGTACCACCTACCTTCCTGAACTATTTCAAAAAAATGCAAAGTTGCTGGGGAAATGTGAGCACCCCTTTGGTGGAAAACGGAGTTGAAACTGGATGCATTTGTTAGAACTTCCTTTGTACTGGTTTGTACCGCAAACCCCATCGTTTGTATCACCCCCTTCAAAACATATTTCACCTTTTTTGTGAGGATACTATGGAAAATATGGGGAAAAGCGTGAATAACAGCAGTGTTAATAGTATTATTCAGTGGAAATTTGTAACTTCGTCCATATTATAAATTGTACTCATCACTCACCTCTTCCTTCCCTCTTCCCCTCCCCCGATCGTCATTCCCTCACCCCACCCCCGATCATCAACATAATAATTTGGCAAATTTGCAATCCTGAAATTAAGAATTTTATAATTAGGGCACAAATGTAGGCATACCTATTTTATTTTTAAGATAGCAAACAGTAAAAGAAGACGCAGAATCTGCATGGATAGCATGCTTTCCATACTCAGAAACCATCTAAAATATATCCGACTGCAATCTCTTAACTACATCTACTGAAAAAGAAATCCTGAATCATTTCAACATGGGTAATATAATACCGCGTGACTACTTGATTCGAGCACCCAAACGAAAAAATTAGCTAAAAGGTGAAAAAATTCAAAACATATATACACTTTTCACAACGAAAGTATAAATTAAAATTTTGCATTTTATTGATAAACGCTTTCAAGCATTAGATAAGTATTATTTATGTCATTTATTCTTGCTAACATTATTCAAATATATAATTTATTTCTATCAGGGAAAGATTTTTGCGCTTGGGGTGCTCGAATCAAGCAGTCAGCCGGTATATTGTATTGCAAACTCATCTTACCTATTACCTTCTATGTAATTTTTAGCGGACTTTACTTTTAAAGTAAATCCGGTATTGCGATCACTCTCATTCTTAGTTTGTTTATTTATTTCTTTATTTATTTTTTCTTCTCGTTCTCGCGCGATAACTCGAGTAGAAATGATCGAATCGAAACCAAATCCGGAGGGGGGGTTGGCGTAGTTGAGTTCTCGAGCGGATTAGTTTTTGAACGTGATCGGACGTGAGTTGGCATGAGGAGGCGTGTGTCAAGGTTTTCGGATTCTCGCGCGATAACTTTAGTAATAGTTGACGGATCGAGTTAAAAGTTAGAAGAAGGATAGAGGTAGTGGTACTCTGAAGCTAATTAGTTTTATGGATGTGATCAGACGTGAGTTTACGTGAGGAGGCAAGATATGAGATGTTTTGGTTCCTGCATGATAGTAGGAAGGAATGGTTGAGCTTTATAAATAATCAGATTTCTAATTCATAACAACGTGAGCTCATTCAATGAAGCGTGAGGTCACGGTTTTTCCCTTTGTATCAAAATTTCCTGGACGTGAGTGGATGTGAGTTGGCTTGACGTGACGTGACAGGGCTTGAGTCGGAATGGATCGACACCAAATTATGGGGATAGATAGTGTACATAGACTTTCATCTATTGTTAGTTTTTCAACTTGTGGAAGGGTTATGTTTACATGAGGTCACGTTTTTTTGTAAATGTTTGTTCTTTCACTATAACTAGAGTAAAACTTGACAGAATGAATAGAAATTTTGGGGATTAGTAAAATGAGTAGATTTCTAGAGTTGATTGATTTTTGAAGTCGATTGAACATAAGGTAACGTAAGTCACGTAGTTTTAATTTATAATTTAAAATATGAATTTTAAAAACGAGTATAGTCAGCCTCCGAATCGAAGAAGGTGGATAAGAAGACGAGTTGGTCATCCTCGAAAGCATGTCGAACGTGAGGAAGTATAATTTGTCGTGAGGTCTCGTTTTTTTGAAGAAACCGTCTGAAATATTATTGTTTTTTAGAGTTGTTTGAACGTAAAATGACCTGACCTCACATGATTCCAAGTTATGGGTGGTAAGAAAATTACGTGAGGCCATGTTTTGTATGATACTTGATTAAATTTAGGATAAGTGGAGTTGGTAGAACATTTGAATTTTATAAAAATTTTTTATTCTAGTAAAAAAAAATTATTCTAATAACATTCTCTAAAACTGTATAATTACTAATTAGTAAAGTCCGCTTTTAAGATACTGTAATATCTTCTAGTTTTACATTTTTTATGCTACAAGTAAAATCAAAAACCAAGTTATTTTACCCACAACCTTGTAAATGATTTTTTTTATCAGTATTTGTGTTTCAAACCAAATTTTCATAAATGTTTACTTCATTATTTGTGGTAAAGCTATGGTTTCATTTTTATTTTAAGCGATGTAATATGGTTTATTCGGCAAATTTTAATTAATTCTAGTGAATATATTTTTATTATTAAATTAAATTCATTCAATTTAAAGTCGCAAAAATGTAAATGAAAATTGTTTCAGCAAAAAATGTTCAAAAATTGAGCAGTGATACAAAATGATTCATCTTTAAAAAAATATATTTTTTCATTCACTTGATTATGAACAAAAATAATGATTGAATTTTTTTTTATCATTAGAAATAATTATTACAAAATAAGAAATGAAAATTTTAAACCTGATTCTTATTGCTCATGATATTTTTTTTAAAGAGAATTTAGTGTTTTGCTTATATGGTGTTTCATCGGACGCAGGATATAGACTAGGGTGAGTCGAATTTCACTTTTTTTTTTTTAAATCGAGCAATGACCTGGTTTAGTCGTTGCAAAATGATCATAATAAAATGTAATAAAAAAGTTCAGCCCTTTAGGTTAATATTTACACCTCCCATAATTGAGTCAAAGTCTGCAAATAGGCAAATTTTTCGAAAAAATTTGAAAAAATCATGTTAGTTTTTTTTAAACATTTTTTTACGTTTCAGCATCATGTTTTGCTTTCCCAACTTCGACAAAAAAATGAAATGCAAATTTTTCCTCTATCTAGGCTTCCAGAAATACCTAAAATATATGCTAAAACACCCTATTTTACTTGTTTTTCTATTTTATTTAGTATCATTTAATAGCTAGTAATTAATTAATATTTCATAAAAAGTGAGTAGCTGAGCATTAAAATTATGAAGTATTCTTTGGTCTTTAAGTTCAGACAATATAAATATAGCGCTCCATTTTCAAAATAAGGAGGTCTCCAAAATAGTCCCTATATGAGTAATAACAATTTGCCGTTTTTACTTACCTAAGAATTACTTATATACATGCTCACACTTATAATATTCAATGATTAAGTTTTTAAATAATTGCACAGGTCTTTGCTTCATACCAGAACTCACCAAGCAGACGTGGCTGTTCATCGAGTTCCTCCAGCCAGACGGTTAATAGGCAGGAACAAGGAGTATTCGAAATGGATTAAATGGTCCGAAATCATATTTCTCCACCTTTTTTTGATCCAAAACCGACCCAAATAAAACGTTTGAAGAAGAAGTCGGATATATTTTAGATTGCTTCTGAGTACGGAAAGCATGCGATCCATATAGTTTCTGCGTCTTCTTTTACTGTTTGCTATTTTAAAAATAAAATATGCCTACCTTTTCAGCCTCAGCGAATATTTATGCATTAATTATAAAATTCTGAATTTCAGGATTGCAAATTTGCCATATTATTATGTTGATGATCGGGGGTGGGGTGAGGGAATGACGATCGGGGGAGGGGAAGAGGGAAGGAAGAGGTGAGTGATGAGTACAATTTATAATATGGACGAAGTTACAAATTTCCACTGAATAATACTATTAACACTGCTGTTATTCACGCTTTTTCCCATATTTTCCATAGTATCCTCACAAAAAAGGTGAAATATGTCTTGAAGGGGGTGGTACAAACGATGGGGTTTGCGGTACAAACCAGTACAAACGTAGTGCTAACAATTGCACCCAGTTTCAACCCCGTTTTCCACCGAGGGAGTGCTGACATTTCCCCAGCACCCCTACATTTTTTTCAAATATCTCAGGAAGGGGAGTGGTACAAACGATGGGGTTTGCAGTACAAACCAGTACAAACATAGTACAAACGATTACACCAATCATTAACCCCATTTTCCACCAAGAGGGTGCAGGCGAAACGCACCTCATAAATTTAGTAGAAATTAATATATTCACCAGCTTTGGCTTCCTTCATTGGGCAGTCTTCTTTCAAAATATATTTTACATTCTCTTCACTATAACCTAATCGATTCATTAGCTTAAATGATTAAACAGAGTCCACAGGAGAGGAGTACCTCCACTCCCAATTATACCATGCGTTCAAATGATTTGGGTACAATCAGCTCAAAAATCTCAGTTTGTTGATAATATATTAAAAGTTGAATTACAATTTTTAAATCAGAAATTATTTTAAAAATTACTTGAATGAATTTTAGGGCTGATGAGTTCATTTCAGTTGCAATAAATTTTAAATAATTTGAAAAGAGATTTTTTCGCTGATTGTACCCGAATCACTTGAACGCACGTTATAAAAGCACCTTCACCTTCAGAAGTGCCCTTTAAGAGCCCCCTTTGGAGAGGTTTCGCTATCTAGAAATAATTGTATAGTAGTTATAATAAAAAATAAATATATGTAATTAAAACACGAATAAAAAATTATAAAACTTGGGTATAAAACAAATCTACTCGAATCTTAAAGCTAGAGTAATTACTGATATAAGGGGGAATATTCGAGGTAATTCAGGGAATAAAACGGAAAGTTCTGCTTTCCAGGGCTGTAATAACGGATCATGTTTCGTTATGTTACCGTTCTGGTATCCGTTATTGAGTCATTCCATTACGTTCCCGTTACGTTACGTTCCAATTTTGGATGTTCTGTTACGTTCTGTTACTTTACGTCTGTTCCGTTCTTTACCCCTTTTTTTTGTACGAGTTGGAGTCTCGTCTTTTTTTATTATTTTTTTTTTTTTTTATTGATGATAGTACTTAATGGTAAAAAATTTAAAATTTAAAAAACATTGAAACTCAAACAATAAACATTTAAACAATGACTCAAAGTTGCAAATAACACAAAATGACTCACATTGTATGAATCAACGACAATGCACTGAGCAGTTTTGCCATTTTTTTTTTTTTTCTTTTTGAAGACTGATTGATAATATTGATTGAGTTATCGGTTCAAGTTAGTTTACAAATTTGAAAACGTTTGAGTCATTTCAAGTTAAAGCTACTTGGAGCCTTTCAGACACTCAATTAGTTTAGGTTACAGTCAGAGTAAAAATACTCAGTCACTTTGTGGTTAACAAAAGTTAACGGTTAGCGATCGAGTTACCATACCCTGCTTTTCACAAATTCACAATTCTACTACGGTACTTGGTATAAAAGCTAATTGAAAATTAAGCGGAGGTATCACTTCTTCTTAAGTTACTATTGATACGTTTCTCAAGAGTTGTGATTTATTTTTATTTAATATTTTGTAGATATATATTTGTATTTCAGTCCGGCGAATAAAGGTATTGATTGATTGAGGTTAATATGAAGAAAAGTTAGAACAAAAACAGATTTTACAAGGGAAATCACAATACTAATATCGATTAAAGCACCCAAAACACTTGATCGGTGGGAGCATTGTCTGTAAAGATATCAAAAGTACTTTTTCAGATTTTTAATTCGACTCCATATAGATTTATTTAAACTTTGAGGGGAGGTTGACGATGCACATGAGGTTCAAAGTTTGCGATCATGATGTTATCAAACATCAAAGTTTCAATCTCCTGAATTGAGTTTGATGAGAGTTGGAGCCAGCAATGGGGTTTTTGAGGGTGTTTATTGAACCATGAAATTTAATGAATTGTCCATATCTCACCTCCACACACAGGTAAAACCTTGTATACGAGTGCAGTTTAAGATCAAAATACGAGTGCTTGAATTTGGCCCAAAATGGCGAATGCTCAAAATTTGAGATTATGTTTGAAAGATACTGAAATATTTCAAGTGATAAATATGCTGTACCTCAAATTCAATTCCACCGTTGATTTTTGAGGAGAGGAGGAGGGAATATTATCTTCAAAATGTGGTGCCATAAATAAAGGTTCCAGAATGTGTCATGGTAGTATTATACCGTCATAATTGCCATAAATGATGAAGTCGAATTTCAACTTGTCAAGTAAAATGGACTGGCGTTGGGCATAACGGTAAAGTTTTTTGATTTTAACTTTTATTATTACTTAATTACATGAAAACAGAAGGCATTCCTACCAAAATTGCAGCTTTACATTTTTAATGCCTGAATATTTTGTTTTTATTTTTTATTTTATCATTTTTAAATCAACCTGTTGCATACATTCTTATAATCAACATAATGTGATATCTTGATTTACGCAATCGATATTTTGAAATCTGATGAACGGCATTCTATATTTTGGATATAAGAATAATATCGTAAAAATTGATTTCTTTGAATCATAAAGCTTACGCGTCGTAAGTAAAAAAAAAAACGTAAGCAGCCATGCCGCATTACTGGAGCTGAATTTTTAATTGGAGCTTGTTTTGATTTACTAATAACCTTGCTTAACCATTCATGACTACAGGCCACACCCAATACCAAGTCTGAAAACCCCTACCCTATCCTTTCCAAAAACACTTAAGAAGTTGAATTTGGCACAAATGTAGTATTTCTTGCCATGAAATAATCATGTGAACACATGTTTCTCAAATTATAACTATTTGATTGTCCTCAAATTATCTTCAAATCTTGATAATCCGCCATTTTGGATCCATTTTGACTCAAATTTAAGAGGTTATATTCTGGTCACAAACTAATCCTACACACAAAGTTTGACCATTCTAGGCCGATTTGGTGATGAGATATGGAAGATTCATGAAATTTCCTGCAGCAATTTCCCCTCCAAAAGCCGTTTTTTGCTCTAACTCCCCTCCAAAATCACTGAGGAAGCTAAAATCAAAATACGTTTGTCACTTGGGCTCATTTTATCATATGACACAGCAATAAAAAATTTTCGACCCCTCCTGTACCCCCACCACTATTTTAGGTTGATAACCCCGCCTTCCCCCTCCAACATCATGTATGGAAGTGAATTCGGGATATAGTATACAACTTATCCCCAATAACCATATGAATTCATATTAATTACATTTTTACCAACTTGAGGCTCCTCAAGCTCTACTCAAAATTTTGATAATCCGCCATTTTGAATCCATTTTGATCCAAATTCAAGAGGTCATATTGTGGTCACCAACTAACCTCACACACAAAATTTGACCTCTTTAACTTGATTTGGTGGGGAGATATGGAAGATTCAAGAAATTTCATGACTCAAAACTTCCTCAAAAAGCCGTTTTTTGATCTAACTCCTCTCAATATGCACTTAGGAAGCTGAAATTTGGATATGTTAGTATCCGTGACTCACTCTTTCATATGAAATCAAAAACGAAAAATTTGAGCTATTTGCCCTTCTCCAGCCCCCTCAAAATTTGAGTGATCCGCCATTTTGAAATTTATCGAAAAAACAAAAAAACTATTTTTGCGTATTTTCAAGAAGAGTTCCTCACCGAATTTTGAGCGAATTTTATCCACACCCGCCTGCGCAAGGCGAGTGACACAAAAAACGAAATTTCCTCAAAAACAGGTTTTTGCTAACTCTCCTCAAAATGCACTTAGGAAGCTGAAATTTAAATATGTTGGTGTCCGTGACTCACTCTTTCATATGAGATCAAAAACGAAAAATTTGAGCTATTTGCCTCTTCTCCAGCTTTTCCCTCAAAATTTGAGTGATCCGCCATTTTGAAATTTTTCGAAAAAACAAAAGAAGCACTTCTGCGCATTTTTAAGAAGAGTTCCTCACCAAATTTTGAGCGAATTTTATGAATACTCGCCAGCGCTACGCGTGGGGGAAAAAATATATATATATATATACCAAAAAGTTGGACATTTGCCAGATGATTACAAATGGTCTGAAACGCAAAGATTTGAAGAACCCACCCTTACCCAAACTTCCCTTCCCAAATCAGGTAGGCTGTAATAGCTATCGTTTTTATTAAGAACTCAGCTAAAAAAATAGGCGCTGCATCGTTACGGAATGCCTACTCCTTAGACACTAATTGATAAAAAGATAGGTAGGCTAAGAAGGATGCATTGTTAAAATTGGAAAGTTCTCTGCAATATCATAAAAGATATCACAATGACTTCATTATTGAACAAATAATTGAAAGATATTTACCCGGGTATAATCTCCGGTAACATTTGAAAATATAAGCTGCGAATAAAAAACGAGCTTATCAAATAAATACATCGAAAAAATAGTACATCATCTAAACCATAATATCAACATATCTCACTTCTGAACGGAAATGTAGAGAAGTAATAATCTAAAAAAAAAATTATTTGCCAATTGAAAAATACATAATTTTCTTATCTACATTATGTTCACCTATCACATCGCTTCATGTCAATGGCACCTCATTCATTTCACATACCGTGCATCCAAGTGATTCGGGTACAACCAGCGCAAAACTCTCAGTTTATTGATAACAATAAAAGTTAAACAACAATTTCTTAATCAGAAATCATTTTTAAAATTACTTCAGTGAATTTTAGGGTCGATAGATCCATTTAATTGCATTACAATTTCTTTGCATGTAGAGTTATTGAACAAAAATTAGTCGTAATGAAGAGGTTAAATGAGGGGAAATCATGAAACAAATGTAGAAAATGAAGGTATGTATAGTATACGTGTGGTCATTTCTGTGGCAGAAAATACTTTCTCCTAATAAAATTGAATAGATTAGAACGTCATCTACAATTGTTTATATTAATAAATTCAATTCGAATATTTAATGACATTGATAAACCCATTAAACCAGATCAAAACCAACAAATTAAATAAAGAATTCTAGTAGTTTTATGATTTGTTGAATAAAATCAATTTTTTATTGGGATTTGAAAATTTTTTATTTTGAAAATTAATGGTTTATATAATCAACTTAAAATCTTAAATAAGATTTTATAAAAGTAATGATAATAATAATTAATTTTGGCATAAATTATGAAAATATTGAATTTCTTTATTTGAAAACTTCATTGATTTGTATTCAATTGTTGTGAAGGATATTTATAAAGAGAGAAGCGGGAGTAGATACTTCGAATTTTTGAAGGTAAAAAATTTATTTGATTAGTTTTAAAGAAAAAATGTTAGTTTTCAGAAACAGTAAATAGTAATGATAAATTTTGGTTTTGAGAGTTGGCTACCCTAACATTGAGTAAGGTAGGCAAACAATCACCCATGAGTGTCACAGAAGTTGACCTACACGTAGAATAAAGGAGGTTCCATTGAGGTGAAATACACCGAATTCTTTTTTTTTTTCAATTTGCGAGCCGTTATATCACAATAAGAATAAAATAAAAATACTCACAATCACGCGGTAATCTCTTTTGTCCTAAGCATTGAACATACCTTTTTACGAACACTACTCATCAAAAGAAAAAAAAATCAATTTAATACTTAAAATATGAATGAGTTCATACGAATAGCCTCCAAGTATAGAACTTGATGTAGAAATGGAAATACAAATGCTAAACAAAAAGATTTCATATTTTGACAATTCTTTCGAACTAAACGAAAGCTAACATCAAGAAAGTATTAGTTTAAATACAGGACACATAAAGGCGTTGCATTCGGAACTTCGCAAGCATTACGGGGATATTTATGTTTACATTTTGATGAGACGTTTTTGAACGAACTTGTGCGATTTTAATGATCGTTCAAGATCTGAATACACTAAACAGTTGAACTTATAGCGAACGATTTCGACCAATTCCAACAAAAATTTACAATTTTTGATCAGTTTGTTCTTGATGGAAATTCAACTTTTTTCCAATTTCTTTTTTTAAATACCGTCTTTTGAATTATATTAAGACCTCCTGTATTTCAACAAATTTTCGATACGTCATTTCTAAAAATCAAAAGGAAAGGAAATATTCGAAAATATCTTAAAAGTCAGGTCTTCTTAAAAGATTAATAAATAAAATGAAACTGGTCGGAATAAAATTATATCGCGTTTTCGCGGAGAAATAACCCGTTGACGTTCTAGACGAACCTCTTCTTGTCAAAATGTAAACAAAGAGTATTCATTTACCGTAACGAAATTTTGAATCACATTTTTAAACAAAATACTCCGAATATAACTATTGCCATTTCTTAATTCGATGTCAAATTGTCGATATCAACATTTGCAATAACATTCTTATTTTCCAGTATTTCTTACATCGCACGGTAGCTATATGGGTTTCCAAATTTATTTTGCTCAGAATAACTTGAAAATGATCGTCCATATACTCCATGAAATACTTGTAACCTATTAAAAAGTATCATCTCACATTAGTGGGCGGAGTTGACTTACGGTCCATTGTCTTTTAGGGGTAGAGAATTTTTGATGCTTTTAATGCAAGTATGGATGCCTGTATCAAAATTTAAGAAATGATATTGTCGCAAGGAAGAATGCACCAACTTTTTAGAATGAATGAATTTGTTTGTCAATATTTCGATTCCTATTCGTCTCACATGAAATATAATTCAGTACGATGCGGCGCGGAGTTAGAATTAGGGATATAGTCAAAGGCCCAAACTTGCACAAATGGAACAAAAACGAATGACACTGATTTCATGTTAACAATTGCGAAAGCGGACAGAGAAATCGATCCAAAATTTTGAGTCAGTTTGTTAAGTTTTATTCGAGTTATCGTGAGAGAACGAAAATTTGATGGAAGGGAAAAAATTTGTAAATATAAGGTTAATGCACCTCTAGTGGACACATCTAAGAAAGTTACTTCGCAAATTACTTTGTTAAAAATAGAAAAAGAAAGATAATGAAACCAGTTTTGCCTAAATTATAGTAAACTGACTCCGGTTTCGAACAAACATTTGTTAAAAACTCAAAACCTCCTTTTTAATGAGAAAAAAAAAAAGAAAAGAAAAAGTCCATTTCACCAATAATGGATCATTTTTTTTAATGATGTTCCATTAGTGGATCATTTATATTTTACCAACAACTTTTTAAGAAACAAAATTTTGAAATATTTTTTGTGGATTGTTGATGAACTTATTCTAATATTTCTTTCATTTTTCAGTCTGAAAAAATCAGGGTCTGCGGAGGCGGGAGGGTTAGGTACCTCCACATCTATCTCCTACCTCCGGAATTTTTCAAATATCTCCACTTCCGCCTTCTAACTCCAAAAAATGTAGTACCTCCTAGATGTACCTGGAGGGTACCTCTGAGGCACCTCCTGGAGGTACCTTGAAGAGGTAACTCCAAAAAGCAAAAGGTACCTCCGAAAATATTATAGAAAATATTGAAAGGTAATATAATATTACCTTTCAGTTTCAGTACTTTCTATAATTATTGTAGGTGCCATTCGCTTTTCAAAAGTACCTTGTAGGCACCTTGGAAGTATCTCAGAGATACCTCCGAAGACTTTAGTTAAATTGCCCTCCACCTCGGAGTACCTCCACCTCTGGCGAAATGGGTACCTTCACGGAGCCTCCCACCTCCGCCTCCACCATCGCAGTTCCTGCTAAACATGTATAAAATTCAAGGTTAAAAACCGTTTCAGGTTCCATTGGTTGTTGTAGTTGTGGTACGTGATAGTTAAGTTTTAGGTTGTGGTACTTATGGTTTTTGAATTGGTTTTCAATTGAATATCCGAAATGGTTTTAATTGGTTTTGAAATTCCAATTCTTTTTTTTTTTTTTGGTTATGGTTTTGAAAAGGTTTTCAAAATTTTTTCAATATAACGTATTATGGTTTTTGGTTCTATTTTCTAATTTGTGATGGTGGTTAAGGTTTTCAATTGAAACAAATTCAGTTTTCAATTGGTTATGGTGGTTGTGGTTTTTTTCACATTTGTATTTGCAAAAGCCCTGTTATTGTGTTTATATGTATGTCTGTTGATTTGTACAATAAAATAAAATGACTCGAAAATTCATAAATTAAAATTTGTCTTTTATTTCCAACACTTTTATTTATTTTGCTTTATTTCAATATTTTCAAATCTTCAAGTAGTTATGACTCATGAGAAAAGTAAAATACCAATGTAAAAAATTGAAAATAAAAATATTAGAAAAATTTTTATTTTCATTTCAAATTCAGAAGTCAGAACTTCAAAACATCAAAAGATCAAAAGCTAAAAACGGCAAAAATCTAAAACTAAATAAACGAGGAATATAGAATGCTTACAACATAATATCATTTCAAAATTTGGAATTGAGATTTGTTTAATTGTTTGTGAATTGGCTATTTGGCTTAACCAGTTTGCAAAATTATTAGGGTTTTTGCTTTAGGAAGCAACAACCCTTGCAAATTTGCAATCACTTTTTTCAGTCTTCTGACCACAGATCAAATCTTTAAGGATCAAATAAACAATTGCGCCACCTAACGGACAAATGGTAGTAACGAAAAATATCGAATTACCCGTAATTATTGGTCTATGTTTCTTATTTCTTCAATCATTTTTCAACTTATTTGTGTTTCTGTTTCGTTTATTTGTTATTCAGTTCATTAATATAATGAAAAAAGAAAAACATTCGAATTCGAAAACAAAAAAAATTGAATTCTTCAACTTCATTAATAAATATTAGAAATTTTGAATTAGAACATGAAAAGAGATAGGTTTGAAAATGGAACATGTACCTATCAAAATTCAACGCCCTTTGGGCACTGGAGACAAACGACACCCTATATTATTTGTTCCTCCTTGTGCATTCTCCTTCACTGATTTTCAAACGCGCTCGTAGGCAATGCTGCCAACCTTTATTTTTCAAATCAAACTGGTTATTCCCTTCTTGTTTATTTGTACCCGTTTTGCAGGGAAATTTAAGTTGAACAAAGAAATTGCATGAAAAAACGTCTCTGATGACTGTTGTATTAATGGTAGAATAATTTTTAGAAGGCGTTATTGTATAGCTTGATGATAAATGTACTGTTGGACGTTATATTTATTTACTATGATTTTTCGTTAAAAATCGCTTATTTTGACTATTTTCACTCAAATTTTTGAAACTTTCAAGAATAATAGATTATATTAACAGAACATTTTCTCAAAAATTCTCGAACGTTTGCTCATGTTAAAATACGCATGTTAATATTTTACAGCGTATTTTCGTCAAGTTCTTTCAGACCTGCAACGACAAAAAAACATATATGCATCTTGTTTGTGTGTATAATGTATATTTTTTAATAACTTAATCATTATACAATTCACTCCGTTCCAACTTTTTCCGTTCCAACTTTTTTTTATTGCACCATTTTTTTTCGACTTTTGCTTTCAAACATGAAGAGATTAACAGTGGTTATAGGGAGTGTGCTGATTCAAAAATTTTACTGAGAGATTTTTAGAGCACGATATAGATAGACTTCCATCAGTTAATTTCAAAATCTCAGTTAAAAGCCAATTTAACCCCGCTTAGCCGTTCATACTAACTTTTTTTTTAATGAAATAAACGATATTTCATGTACACGAAAGAAAAGAAAGTGACTCATCTTCATAAATCCCTGCATTTTGATATCTATGATGCGGTAGTTTTATAGTGCATATTTTTACATATTTCGGTGGTTTTAAGCGCATATTTTCATATTTCAAGTGCATAAAAATCCTAGCCCCAGATATGAGTCTCCAGTTATTTCAATAAAAGTAATTCATTTTTTGAGCACTCTCTACGAGCAAGCTCCAGTACTATGAATAAATTTGCCTTTTATTGTTTGATTTTTTGCAAATATCTCAAGAAAAAATATAGAAGATGGAAAGTTTATAAATAGCTCATTTGAAAGAGCATAAATCTCTTTAAAATGAGCCATTTTCGAGCCCACTATCTTGAATTGTTTCCAATATATTAGCAAAGAATGATCCCAGCTCCAGTTCAAAAAAATACATAAAATTATTTTAAACGTGCCAACCTTCGAAGTACGTAATAAAAGAAAAGTACAAAAAATTTAAAATAAAATAAAAATATATTAATAAAAAAAAACATAAATTAATTGTCAAAAAAAAAAGAAAAGGGAATTCCTAGATATTGTATATTTTTATTTCAAAATAGGTTTATAATCTTTTCATTGATAACACTCTCCAAATTTGATGTACCTACTAAATTATAGAATAACTGGAGGCAATTATGTGTGTTTCAGAAATGCTACAAAACTACTTATATGAATTTCTATTTTTGTATTTCTGACGAATTGTGAACCCCGAAGGGACAAAAAAAAATTCAGAAGTTGATAAAATGTCATGATATTAATTGGCAATTTCTGGTTTTCACCCCCCCCCCTGAAAAACGTCCCCGGTACGTCCCTGATCAACCAGAATGCTTATCTCGATTTTTACAAAGCTCAATAAATTGTACCTGATCAAGTCATTAAGAAATATATGTTATATGTAAAGACAAGATACCTACATGCAGAGATGGAAAGCAAGCTAAAAGCCAAAAGCCAAAAGCTAAAAGTGGATAGTTTTTTACCTAAAAAGCAAAAGCTGAAAGCAAAAGCTAGAACGCACAAATAATTGAAAGCAAAAGCAAAAGTTTTATTTTTTCAGCTTTTCCAATACTTATAAATTTTAAATTATCATTTTTTATATTCATTAATTATCTCGTCATCAAAACTGAAATGATAAAAAATTATTATGTTGTACAAAAAGAAAATATTCAAAATGTAGGGGAAAAGCCGAAAGTCCAAAGCGAAAAGCTAAAAGCTAATGATATTTGGGTTGAAAAGCAAAAGCCAAAAGCAAAAGCTGAATATGAATAAATTTGAAAAGCAAAAGCCGAAGTTTTATTTTTCAAGGTCAGAAGCTAAAGCTGAAAGCAAAAGTTTTATCATACGGCTTTCCATCTCTGCCTACATGAATGTTTTTTTGTCGTTGCACAATGTACATCTCTGAAAGATTTTAACAAAAATATACTATTACGTATTTTAACATGAACAAACGTTTGAATAATTTTGAAAAAATTATCATAAATGGCCCTTGATGTAATCCACCATCCCTGCAAGTTTCAAAAATTCAAATGAAAATCATCGAAAATATTAACAATTTTTAACGAAAAATCTTAGAGGTTATAGGGAGTGTAGCGATTAAAAATTTTACTAAGACGTTTTTAGAACATAATAAAGATGAACTTCCATCAGTTTATTTCAAAATCCCAGTCAAAGGCTGCAGTCTGTACGAACTGTTTTTACGGCATAAACAAAGTTTTATGTCCACTAAAAAGAGAAGATAATAACTTTTTCCACAAAGCGTTTTGAAAAAATTGTATAATTCGAGTTTTTATAACGAGAAGTTCCTCACTTTAATAATTCATTTTTTATAGACGAACTTCTTAATAATTGAAGAAACTGTGTTTCTTGTTGATTCGATCTTAGTTGAAACGGCGTCACAAAATGTAAAATAATGCGACTGTTATAAAAAATTGTGCACGTCGCGTCGTTTAGATGCAGCACCTTTACCATATCAGCTGATTGAATTTCGCATTCTCACATCGACAAACAATATTTTGACTAATTTGCATAAATTGCACCATATAGCACAGTTCAACTGATCGTAAAAGGGCAGGTGCTGCGAGGAATGAGAGTGTTATAACTTATAAGTAAGATTATTGTTTCGTTATCTATAACCGATCCTTTCTAATAATGCATGACTCACGAAGAATAAATTTTTGGGACATTGTCTTTATTCTCTTCTTTCAAATCCAAGCTAGACGAAAAAAAAAATATAAAGTCGAATGAATTTGTGTGCTCTAGTTAAAAAAAAAAAAAGTTATATGAATGGTGTTTTTAAAATTCCCGCTAGCGCTCGACTATACCGATTTTAACCGCGTCGACACATCGCCAACAGGTTTCATTCGCCCTTCAAAGAATTCGAATTTTCACCGAAAGTAATAAAAACATCCATTGTTATCGGTGAATAGCATCGTCGAACGACCGCGGAAGTGACCTTTTTTTTATTGCGCCAAAAAACATGTGCGTGGACTGCGTAGAAGATTATCAGTTGTCCTTAGCACATAAAGAAAACTAATTGGAATGTTGGATGTTATTGAAATTAGAATCACAATAAATGATGCATAATTATTCAACATTATATATACATTAAATTATTGCATACTTAATTTTTTAAAAATGTAAAAATCTAAATTATGAAGACTTCGAAAATTCATATCTCCACCAAAATTTGGTGTGATTAATTTCAACAAATTCTAATGTTTCAGTTGATTTTTTTTTCTTTACTGTGGGGAGAACATTTTATTTGGAGAGAAAGATGTAAATAAAAATCCAATTTCCGAAAAAAATTAATTCAAAAATGTATTTGAAAAACCATCACTCTACTACTATGAACATACCTAAGCACATTTTGAAGAATTTTCGAAGGCTCCAGCTCCACCTCTTACAAGTACTGTAAAATTGTCAAAATTTGTATTTTTCCAAAAAACATAAGCAGTATTATAGAATGTGAGAGTGTATAGGAAAAGGGACCTTTCTAGAAAATGAAACTTAACAGGAGAAATATTTAAAGTTAGAGTGAGTATTTAATTATTTTGTGAAATTGTTTTTCAATTTTCAAACTACTGAATTAAATGTTAAGAGAGCCGAAGGCATATTATGATGGCACGCACGTCACGTCATCTTTACATCGGATGCATGCAATAATTCTATAAATCGTGATGATTAGGTAGTAGGTATTAGCTTGGGGGATACAAATTTTTTAATTTTTTTTTTATATTCTAAATTTTGACTTCATTGCCTTGAAAATGTAATAAGTTAGAGGCTCGGGGACACTTCCATTTCATTTATAAGAGTGTTTTCATAAAATGGGATGAAAACGTGAAAACTGAAATTTTGGAGGATAGGTCCCCTTTCCTTATGCGCCCATACAGATCTTCAGTTTTACTACTTTAGCAATGAACAAATTCATGTTGAACAATATTTGGATATTCGACTTGTTATGGGTATTTTTGTGCAAATTATTAACGCTTAAGTAAAATAGTCCCATATTCTTCAAAATTTTATAACATTTTGGGCATTTAGTTCAAAAAAACCTATCGTAAATTCGTACATTTTCAGTCTTCTACTTCAGTTTTTCATTGATTTATAGTAATAGTAACCAAGTATCTCATTGCTCCTTCAATAATACGTATGAACAGCTAAAAATTTGCAAAATTTTCTTGGAGTCCCTTATTTATAGAAAAATCTATGATTTCGGTTGAAAATGGTTTTCACGGTTGTGAAGAGGATAACAGTAGATTGAAAATAACTGGAAAATTTTGTAAAGGGCTAACTTATTAACATAAAACTAAACTCTTAAAATTTTAACACCCAAGAGGTGATCAAAATTAAAAATTTTGAAAATATATTTCAAAATAGAAACTCTACAGTCTACACCTAAGGAAACAGTCCCACCTTAAAGTAGATATCAAAATTCGTCAAGTTGTTTATATGTTTAATAAATGGATTTTTTTTTTTAATGATATTGAAAAGTGAATACCTACACACATGAAGTTATTTAATTATGTTTGGAATTACATTCTTTCAATGTCTTGTGAAAATCCCATTTTTTTAGACTTTAAGGTCAATTTAAAAAAAAAAATAATAATAAAAATAAAAAACTGGGAAGAATTTCTGACATTGCTTGGTGACTTTTTACTAAAATTGATCAATTTCAGAATGTCAAGGGACGTTATTACAAGACTTATGGAAAAAACCTTCATATTCGTATTTATTATCATCACAAGAACGTAACAGTTGATACATTACATGATATTTATTTTTTCATAAATTTTACTATCCTCAAAAACCCACAAATTGACATATTATTACATAACTTTATCACCTCTTTGAAATTTTGACTATAGATAATAGCCACAGAAAATGTTGAATCGATACGTACAAAAAAAATGAGATTACTTCTCAGCATCGTAAAAACATACTAATCGATATAATTATTAAAACTTCTACAAATTGAATTTCTTTCATTTGGTTTAAAGAGTATAGCAAGATAAATAAAGGGTTTTGGGCCCGGAATGGATTTTGATAAAACCTACCCCAAAAGGTCATACCAATGATGAGAAAATTAATACTCTGACAAAAATTTTGAACCCTGGCGCAATGTGTTTTTCAAAGTTTATTTTCTAGTTTTTTGCCGATTGTAGGTAGATAAAAATTTCGTGTTTTTTAGATCGATTCTAGAGGGTAAGGGGAAGTGGGGAACCCTGAAAAATTTTGAGCCATTTTTCAACAAGTAATGTGGGTTTGAAAAATTTGAGCCGCCATTTTGTAAAAAATTTCGGAGGTACAGTCCCCATGTTTTATAAAAAAATATGTTATTCAGTCTAAATTATGCTATAAAAGTTTCAATAAGTTTAAGTTGGTGCAACGTTGTCAAAAAAATGAAAAATGACCACGCGTCGTATTTACCGCGCATAGTTGTTAGGTATTAATGTGGAGTGAAAAAAAAAAAATGTTCTTCAGTTTTGATCAAATTTCAGAATTTACTTTGAGTTGAAAGTCCACCATACAAAATTTCAGAAATTTTACTTTTTATACATAATATAAATTCTATAAACCAAAAAAAAAAATTAAATGATAAAAAAGTGAATAATCTATAACTTTGTGCAAAACAGCATTTTCTGTGTAATGACAACATTAATAATTAATTTTTTTGGGGTTCCAAAAGGGATCTCACTCAATTTATCAAAAAAAATTTAAGTAACTGTCTCTATTCTGAGAAGTTTAAAGTAAATCGCAAAAAACTAATTCGGGATCATTTTATGATGTATTTTCTATCAAGTTGAAAAATAAATAGCAGTTTATAATTCCTTCATTTTTTACGCTATGCATCTTCAAACCCATCCCGAAAACTGAAAAATGAATTTTACATCTTCTTCACATGCCTTGAATCGTTCACAAAAAGAAGTTTCGTGTTTTCCTTAACACGCGGTTGGCACCATTGCGTTTAGCTGTGATCTTTCGCTTGAAAAGAACCTTTTACACGTTTAATATTTTTAAAAGGGTGTCGTTTGTCGGCAGAGCCCTAACTTTGACATAAGAAATGCAGAGATGTTAACCCGAACAGGTTTTTTTTCTTTTCGGGTTATGGTTAGGGGTTAGGGTTATGCTTTTTTATTTTTCGGGTTATGGGTTCGGGTAGCGGTTACTATTTTATCACGGATCGGGTAGTTATGGGTTATGATTAAACGGAAATTATTTTTCGGGTTACGGGTTATGATTTCGGGTTTTCTTTTCTTTCCAATTTTCAACACGTCCCCCTCCTGATTTTTTTTATTTTTTCAGCCTTCAGACCATGTTTAGGGAAGCCAAATGTCAAAGTTACTGTAACTGTAACTAGCATCGCAAGAAAATTCAGAAAATTATTGACTATTGTACCAATTTGCCTCAACAAAGAGATCTGTATGCCTGTATGCTGTATCTTTATGCAGCTTACAATTGGTGGAAATGAAAAATAGGTACTGAAAAGTGAAAATTTAATTTTATAATTTAAATATTTTATAAATTGGTAATTAAAAAAAGAAAAAAAAGAAATTATAAATCATTGATCCTCATTCCTCAATTCAATATACCTATTAATACTATTGTTCTTTTCAATTTCTCACAAGTTTTTCATTTTGAATTTGAAATGGGTACTGGGTGGTGGGTATCTACTGGTTTGGCAGCCTGGCAGATGACATTTTGCTTTGAATATAATTTATGAGTAGAAAATAATTCTTTAATCAATTCAACAATGAATCAGTAAAATAATTAATAAAATTATAACTTTTTGTTCATTTTTTATATTTTAATTACTAAAACAATACTGGTTAACCCTCAAAAAAAAAAAATCACAAAGAATACAAAAAACGAAATATAAGCTAACAGTTAATAATAAGAAGAATCGAAAATAATTGAAATATTAAATTAGTTATTACGGGTGATTTACACACAGAAGGGCTTACAATGACCAAAAAAATACTAAAAATGGAAAGTTGAGAAAACCCTTAAAACCCGAAAAAATGAAAAAAAATTCAGGTTATGGGTTCTGGTTATGAATGAGGAATGTTGTGGTTTGGGTTATGGGTTTGGGTTAGAGTTACATATATTTCAGAAAAGAGTGGGTTAGGATGGTTAATTACTGAAATGATGGGGTTTTTTCAGGTTATGGGTTATGGTTATGGTTACGGTTAACATCTCTGAGAAATGAAATAAATTGATTTTAAATTAAACAAATTGAATTAAAATTATTTCAAAAAATCAAAATATAAAACTTGAATTAAAAAATATTATTATTAAAATGACCGAGAAAATTGTATAGTTTTTATTATACTAACCCTTAAAATTTTAAATAATTATACTTTAAGTTTGACTTTAAAATGAATTTGTCGATGTTCATTCTTCCATTCGGTAAGTTACCGAAATTACATAACGTGAATAACGTAATATTACCAGGCTCATATTATTAAGTAGTGATTAGTAATCTGTGTGACATTATAGCAAAAACCCTATTGCCAGGTCCAGCGGACCTCGCTTGTTTATTCTTATACCGTGCGCGCAAGTAATTACTTACACACCAGCGCAAAAATGTTCCAAAACTAAATCATGCAATTTTGAAATAAATGTTATAAGAGCAAATTTAGGGTTTATTTATATTTTTAAATAATTTAGTAACATAAATAAATTAGAAACTGGGATAAAAGACCATTTTAAAACGTGTGATATTATTTTTTAAATATTGAAAAATTGATCTTAATACATTTTTGCGCTGGCGTGTAAGTAATTATTTGCGCGCACGGTATAATGTTATCTGAATTATAAACATAATTTAACTTTGAGATTCAGTGTTGTGAATTTTATAACGCAAAAATACAAAATTGAATTTTGAAACCAATTGAAACCAATTCGTGAATTGGTTGTTATAGTTTCGGTTTTTTTTTTTTTTTGGAAATTCAAGTAAATGATTGTTGTGATGGTGGTATTTCTAGTGGAAAATCATATATTGTTATGGTGTTTTTGATAATTTTCAAACTTTTCTGTTAAGATTATTGTTTTGTTGGTGGTTTTTATTGTGGTCATTAGTTGTGATTCTTTTTGGTGATTGTATCAGAAATGTTTCAAATGGTTTCAAATGGTTATGAAAACCCTTTTAAATTTTCAAAACATACGGTTGTGGCGGTTTTTGGTGGTTGTGGTTTTTAACCCTGATAAAATTTAGTGATTCATCATTGGTACATACAAAAATTGATCTAGATCTAATAGCGAATATTTGTGGTTCACTATTAGTGAAATGGGTTTTGTAAGTTTTAATAGATGATCGGAACATTTCTGACATAACGGTTGAAAAATGAATATAAATTTACGAAAATTATCCCCTTTTTGCAGTGAATATTAGTGACTTGGAGTACCATTCAAAATATATTTGTAGAAGTGCGTGAATAATGAAATTGGAATGCACTTTTCTTTGTTCATTCATTCAATTTTCAGTAAAAAACGGGTAGTTAAAAAACATAAAAACGACAAAAAATTTTATCGCAGGTCCTTGTCGTTCGAAAGTCATGGTTTCAAATTACAAAGTATTGGCAAATGGTGCTTTAAGACATTAGTCCAGCGTTACCAACTTAGTTCAACGCTTTGACTATATACTAGATGGACCGAGTTACGTGTAGGAAAACTGCGGCGAAACATTACATGCATCTGAGTCGGAACACTCGTTGCAAGTTTATATCTTGCGCATGCCTGAAGTCCTTTATCACATTCATGTTATTCTGATTTTAAGCAGTACTATCGATGTCCCCTTGCCACACTATTAGCGGGAAATAAATTTGCGCATGCGCGTTTTGAATTTAGTTACGAGTGTTCTGAGAAAATCTGTGTAATTTATCACCGTTTTTGGGTTGGCATTTACTTGTTGCTAGCTCGGTCCATCTAGTATATAGTCAAAGGTTCAACGTATCATCTTAAAATTAGTTATTTGAGGTCAAAATGATCCACTACTGGAACACAGTTCACTACTGGTACATTTACCTTATATGAAAGTAATAACAGAACAGGGCCTATTCTAAGGCGCAGCTGCGCAAATTTTGCGCAGTTCCAAAACAGAATTTGTGTAGTTTCGAAAAACAAAATCAATGATCAGTTAAAAAAAATTATTATAGGGGTAATTCTCTGAAAATGTCCATATTTCTGTAATCGATGTTTTTTTTGAAGAATTACGCTACAATTGAATTTTTTTTTTTTCTATATTTATATGAGTATCTCCTCTAACTTTCCCATCGATTGAAATTGTCCTCCACCCCCCCTAAATGGGGTTTTTTTCAACCCAAAGGTCAAAAGTTCTTAGGCCGTGGCATGTAAATGGTCACGTTTTGAATTTTCAATGTCACATAAATGATATTAAATTAATATTTTTTTGAGGAAAAACTTAGCAAAGTTGCTCAGGATAGTTGAGTGTGTATGTTAACGCTCAAAATGATGTCCAAAGTTTCCCTGCTTGACCTCCAGGAAGGTTCAAAGACCTGTAAATGGTTTATACACTCCTAGGCCGTGGCGTTTTTTGTTTGCTTCTCCTGCGGCAATGATTTTATAATTCGTTTTTCTTTGCGGTTACAATGCTTCCTTGACATCATGAGAATACACTGCCAGCATTCGAAATGTGAAATGTCATTTATTTATCACAGTCGGAAAGCAAAATTCGTAAAAATTGTTGATTCCCGGTTTTTGTGGTATTAGGCCGTGGCTTATTCTAACTCAGCCATCAAATGTCCTAGGAACCTGGAACAAAAGGGATATCGAAGATTAGTAAGTACATATAATATTCACCTATTCAATATTCTCTTAAATTAACTGTTAGAAGCTCCTTAATAAATTTTTGGCGAATTCTCTTAGGCCGTGGCTGGTTGGTTTTCATCTTAGGCCGTGGCGAAGTGTTTTTTTTTACGACCACGGCCTAGGAATTAGTGTCTTTTTGCCATTCTAAATCAATTTTAATGGGGATACACTAACAAAGATGTTATTAATTTAGGTGTTAATGGCTGTCTCTCGAAAAAAGACACTAGTTCTTAGGCCATGGTCATAAAAAGACACTTCGCCACGGCTCAAGATTAAAACCAACCAGCCACGACCTGAGAGAATTCGCCAAAAATTTACTAAGGAGCTCCTAACAGTCAGTTTAAGAGAATATTGAATAGGTGAATATTATATGTACTTACTAATCTTCGATATCCCTTTTGTTTCAAGTTCCTAGGACGTCTTACGTTCTGAGTTACAATAAGCCACAAAATCGAGAATCAACAGCCACGGCCTAAGAAGTTCTTAGGTTTTGGGTAATAAAATTTCAAAAAGTCCCCCTA
>VFXL01000506.1:196972-240001 GCA_009761765.1 Phenacoccus solenopsis | reverse complement strand
TTACGAATTTAATACCAAAAAAATTGTGAGATGAGGGGATGGGGAAGGGAGGGGTGATTGGAAGTGACATTATTGGCTATTGCATTGTAGATTACCAAATTTATATTTAAAAAATAAGCACAAGAGCTAAATTAAACTAAAATGAAAAACAAGTTTCAAAATAGTAGTTAGTCGTCATCTTCCTCATCTTCGTCATCTTTCTCGTAGACGTCATCTTTCTCGTAGACGTCATCTTTTTCGTTGTCATGGTCTTACAAAGTATGCATTGTTGTGTAGGTAGGATAATATAATATGTTAATTTCAAATATACTGTGTAAAACACATCAAAATTTATCGTGATTTCGCGCGGAAATTGTCCGTACAAAACGCTGCCGCAAAAAGTAAAGTGATATTCGTGTTCAGCATATTTCAAAGCATTATATCAACCAGTAGTTATCATTTTCCCTGATTTCCCGAAAAAGTTTTGCTCTGATTTAAGTTTTTAGTTTCACAAAAATATGGCCATCTTTAACGACCTATCATAAACTTATAAGCAATAACAACTTAAAACCAAATATGTGGTTGAATAGTACTTAATTTTCTGAATATTTTGCGCTATTCGACATTTCCAAAATATGAATTACAAACGGAAATATAAATCACTAATTAAAGAGCGTATAAGAAACAAAACTGGTGGACTGCGCGTCGACGAATTGTGAGGGTGCTAGGAGGAGGAGGGGGATGAAATACGCGGTTCGGTCGCTCGTTTCGTACGACACCAATGTTGGGCAACACATACAATGTTGCCATTTTAATCAGAGATAGGTTTTTTTTAAGTAAAACGCGCGTTTTTGGGGGTCTCCTGGCCCACTGTGCGACGTGGTAAAGCAACAAAAAAAAAAAAAAAAAAAAAAAAAAAAAAAAAAAAAACAGAGAAAAAACTGAGTAGAGGATAAAGAATACAACTCGGCACAATAAAAAACTTCAAATCTTTAATATTAAAAAAAAAAAGTCTCATTACATGATTCAGGTAATTTTTTAAGTCTACGAAAAATAAAGTACATCAATGTGTTCCTTAATTCGTCACTAGAGAGAGAGAGAAAAAAAAACTATTCCTCCATTTTTCTCCCCTCCCAAAAATGACACTCCCGCAATACTAAAATGCCACGCTACAAATTGCCCACTCGAGTTGGGGAGGTGGTGCCTGACCAATTCGCTTACCGCGTGCATTTTTCACATTATGCTCTTTTTCTTAAAAATAAAAGCAAAACAAAAACTCTTGTTAAACAAAATAAATGACTCAAAAAAATAGGTAAGACATGAACAATTAAAAATTAGAAAAATTAAAAAAAAAATCTTGGGTGAGTGGATGGTCGACGGCACTCAACATAACAGTAGCCTGATTTATTTCCATTTTACTTTGTTCATTAATAAGCTGGATCAAGGTAAGTGGTCAAATACGCGCATCGATGGCCAAATATTCCACTCGATATTCCTCCACTTTGTAGTCTTCAAATCAATCGTTTAGAGCCACTTCGTCAATGGTGCAGGACCTCAAATTACGCACATTCGTTACAATGCATTTATCTAGGTCGAAGTAATGTCTGATAAGATACTAATTCGATTTTAGTCGTTTCACCACCACATAAGGGCCTTCGTAGCGTGAGGAGAATTTTTTAGTAACGAGCGGATTTATCTGATAAGTTGTGGCAGATTACACGTACGGTGTCCCTGGGGTGATAAATTGTGCAGCTGTTGTAAGCCTTATTATAGGCAATTTCATGGTGCAAGCGCGTAAAAAACTAAGTAATCCAGCAAGAAACGTTTAAATATCGTTTCATCGGTTTGATTCGTTTCCGAGGGCAATGAAACGTTTCGTGAAATTTCAATCGTTTCACGTTTCATGAAACGTTGACATTTTGACACGGCCTAACACTATACATACTGTATAAATAAATATTAAAATATCAATTTTATTTTGATTTACTATAATTACTCATTTTATACGGCGAATACTTTGAAAAAAGGTTTTATTCGCCGGTATAATATCTTCAAAAAACGTTTCTTGGTTCAAATAGATCATATTGCATGACTACAATAGATACAATCGATCATCCCAAGTGAACACAACCTGGCATACTGCCCCCAGTGCTACTTCACGAAGAGGAATGGCTCGGATTTATTGATTTGCCTAAATGTAGTCTATCGAATCTGTAAAAATACATGAAGTTAGATCGTGGTCTTGAACAGCAATGACCAATGAGTGTATTAATTTAAAACTACTTACATATTTTTATTAAAAACATTATGGACTGCCGTCACAGCATCAGTTACGAATTTAGCCTTTATGGTCATATCTTCCAATTGCTCAGGGTTTGGGATTCTGTCCATATCGATTTTGATAGACACATTACGTGATTTAGTCTGTAGAAATAAAAAATATTAGACCCAACATTTTTGTACTATCCTTCTAATAAATAGATGAATGCATTTTTCATTTTCGAAAATGGTTCTATGTGGATATTCTTTTTTAAAGCAACGATGTTCCAATAAACATGTTTTAAGACAACAATCTTATCTGCATTATCTTCACAATGAATTGTGTTTATCAACTTTATCACATCAGGATTCAGAGGTGCAACCTCCATAGCGATTGAATCTGTGATGGTAGCAAGATATCAATAGATTTAATGAGTCCCACTTGACAGAATAGAGATGTAATAACTTACCTTTTGTGATTAGTAAGTAAAATATTTCTCGTTCTAGATGATTGTAGTCCTGGTCCTGATTGTATTCGTGCATTATGTTCTATACTTATTATTCAATTTTCACTTGTAAATCTGAATTTAACTCGATGGTATTAGTACCATTCGAAACTCGAAACTAACTAAGAAGGAAAACGGTACGTGGGTGCTCGCGAAACGGTCTCAATTACTGCACAACCTAGCGATCCTAAAAAGTGGATGGGTCTTTAAAACGAAGGAAAATGGGGAAAAACTAGATTGGTTATAAAAGGTTTTGCCTGAATTTTACTGACAAAAATAACTACGACCCTTTTCCAAGAAGCACCGAGATCTTTACCGAATCCACAGACAAAGACGTGGGTGTATAAACCCGTGATAACAACACTGTTCGAGATCGCGTAAGTATTCGTTTCTCAATCCAGTATCGAAACTCACTTCCACTGCCGATACCTGTGTGGGAAATTTTGAAGAAAATGTAGAAAATTTATGAAAATTGGATACAAAAAATAAAAAATTTTGTAACTCGACTTGATGAAAAATTATGAGAAAATGACCTATTTTTCTTCTGAAAACAAATAGATTTTTTACAATGGAATTTTTAGGATTTATAAAAGTGATGAAATTTGAGTTAAAAATTGAGAAATCATCAAGTGAGCTAAAACATACATGTTATATGTACTACTGTATTTAGTTTTAGATCGTTTTAAAATTATGTATTTTACCAGTTGTGTATAGTATTTATTATGCAATTTTTTTAGCAATTTTATTTGTATTTACATGTAAAAGAGAGAGAGAAAAAAAAACAAAGAAATAATAAAGTGATGTTATAAGTAAAACGTGTTAGCCTATTTTGAATGAAAGCACTGTCCGTTACTACTGATTTTAATAGTTCGTTTTTCTGCTTAGGTGTTCCAAAATGAAACAATTTAGATTAAAGACTTCGCGAAAATTAAATTAAATTCGAAACGCGCGGAAGGAAATTTGGACAGTATTTCAATCGAGGTAATTTTTTAAAGTTATTTTTGGTCACATCGTATAGGTACCTCGAAAATGTGTACTTTCCTAGATTTTTTAAATATTTGTAATGAGCGTGAATCCAAATTTGAAGCAGCCCATTAAATTGCAACATAAAGTGTATCGAAAAATGCTCATTTGGCAGACAAACGCTTATGCAGTTGTGCACGTGTAATATACCCTTAAAAACTTTAATAACTGATCGCGTGAACCCACGAACTGCCTGCTCAGATTCCATGACGTATTTTAGTAATAATTGACTCGCTGAAATGGCACCTACTTTAGTTTTTAAAACTCCCACAATTTTCTTCGTGACAATTCACCCGCAAAAATTTCGCCTAAATTAATTCGAGCGTAAATCCTCATGGAGTGTCTGATTTGTAATAAAAATTATTTTTCGTTGAATTCGCTTATTCGAGCATTTTCAATTTGAGGTCGTTGTGCATTGGTAGCTGAGTGCTGATATTAATTATGAGCAGTATCACGACCTCGTATATTAAGGTGCAGTTCCTGTCGCGAAATAAATGTACATCGTTACGAAGAGATATCGTAACCATTTTCGAGGGTGTTTCGAGAAATATCAACTCATAAAACATGTGTATCTATTATACCGCACGCCTACGTACCCGTAACTACTATGCTAGGTACGACATCGGAATTAAGTGTAAATAGCATATGAAAGAGGACGTGAACGTGTTAGTTGACGTGTATCTACAAAAATTTTCAGAGAATGAGGAGAAAGGTGGAAGCATTATGCGTAGGTATGAGAATAAAACATTTACGCCAATAATTCGTTAGCATTCGCGTTTAATATTTCAGGTGTAATAGTGGGTAATGCCTACGCATATTGTCCGATTTCCCTTAATTCAATTTCTTTATAGTGCACAAAAATCGTTACCTATATGTGGTGATGGAAAATTTTCATTTCATTAAAACCCACTTATTTATAACCATAGGAGCAGTCGAATGAGTTCATAATGAATATTTTAAAACTACATATTACAGGATTGAGAAAAATTTTGAAAATGTGATTTTAATTCATTATCAACTAATTAGAAACGGTTTGCAGTATGTAACTTTTGACATATACGATATGCCTAGAGATACTCACTTTTATTACTGATGAGTAATTTTGTGAAATGAAAAATAAAAAATTTTCTAAAAAGTAGGTCATGTTGAGTATAATTTAAAAGATCTTTAGAATTTATGAAATCCTATCAATTTCCGGTTTTTTTTTATTTATTCAATTTTCATTTAGCTACGGCACTAACAGGGACGTACCGAAAGGGTGGAGGGGGGAGCTCCCCCCCTTGGCTTTTGGAAAGTTGGTAAATTTGGAGTTTTAGCGTAAAGTTGGTAAATTTGACCACTTGTGCAGTATTTAAATTTTTTGAAGACTAACAAGACTGTGACATCATATTTTTTCGTGGAGCAAAAAAAAAACAAATAGTCAACAGTTGGTAAAATTTCATGGTATTAGTTGGCAATTTTTGGTTTTCTCCCCCCCCCCCCCTGAAGAAAGTCTTCGGTACGCCCCTGGCACTAAGTTTTTCTTCCTAAATTAAGAAGGAATAAATAATATTTCTGAAATAATGAATTTTTCTAAACTCTAAAAGCCAAGTACGCATTACTTCATTGTTATTAAAGAACAAAATATGTTTTTCAACAATTTTTAACTGGCGGAAAAGTATACTGTTACGACATTTTATTCTTACTTCTTTTCGGTTTGGGATTGTTCGTATTATGCCTCATTCGTGTATTGGATATGAGGATATAAATTTTTATTGGCCTTTTTCGGATGCTCAAAATTGATTGTAAATTGTGCGTTTAATATAAGTAACACCAGATCGTCCGTGCTTTTTAATTAATGTGGGTCACGGATTTTTATATATGCCATATGTATATGTCGTCAATTTCCTCGTGTCTACTGCTTCTACATTTTTATTATTATTTAAAAAAATAATGGTGCAGTCAGTTGAAAAATGCAATTTCATGGTTAGCCGATGACAGATGAGAGACTTGAAGGGTTACTGGCTACTTGTTACTGTACTGATATATTTTCCAATAAAATTTTCCCAATCGAAATCTAGGTGGTTCCATTATGTGAATGGCTGGAGGAGGAAGGATGGAGTTTTAAAATTCTATCATTCAGTTAGCGAGTAATAAGAACTAAAATTAGTTAACAAATCTCTGGCTCGTAGGCAGAAGGGATGTTTGGTGGTTATAAGCCCACCCATGCTCAGTTTTTCAAATATTTAAATATTGTTGAATCGTATATACTTCTTCTATAGTTATAACAGTCGTGTAAATTTACACTGTAGAAGATTTCTTAAGTTTAAAAAAATAAAATTTCCATAATTAATTATTATGACTGCTGTTACAATAAATTATTACAAGAAATTTTCATCTTCTTAAATTATGTCCTGAAATACTTTGATAAATTAAAAAACTTATGCTTTGACCCTAAAAAATTTTCCTCTTTACAAAAAATCATTCGAAGTTTTTTTTTTAGTGAAATACGGAAGAAAAAATTGCTTTGGAAGGTAGTAAAAAGTTTTAAAAAATTGAGAAAAAATGAAAAAAATAACGACTTAAAATTTTTTAAAGTTATTTAAAAAAAGAAATTCAGTTTCCAAATGATTTCTTATAAATGTTATTAATCTAGGATTGTGGTTATTAAAAAAAATTATTTTTATATAATTTTTTATTCTGTTTAATACTCTTCGAATTCATTTTAATTACGATACAACCGCTTGAGGCATTAAAAAACAGATTAAAAATTATGAAATGGGAATTTTCGCGGGCATATCGGGTTAATTAATCAGTTGGACTGTTGGACACATGCGATAATAGTATTAGTCACGGAGTCGGAAATTTCGTTCAAAAAGGAAATCAAACAGGAAATTTAAATGTATGAGAAAAACATCTTTCCAATTTCTTATATTATGCGTGTAGAATGAAATTATAGCTTCAATATGTTCGCTCAAATTTATTATTAAAACCGATAATTAGTATGCCATCATTGAAAGGTATTAGTATTTGATTTTCCTTGGTTTTAAGCATTTTTCATGCTTCATTATTATCTATAATTACTCGCTCATGAAGGTTGTTAACCATACTTTCATAATTATTTTGGATATCTTTTGAAACAAATTTGAACTTTCACTGACGAGTCGTCATTTACAGCCGGATAGGTACTTCTGAAACGAGACCCATTTAACGTAAAAGTGTGACGCTGAATCGGTGCAAAATAGTCACTTATTTCTCCTAAAAAAGTGGTATAATTTAATGGCACGACAGACGAGACCGAAAACCACTACGAAGCGATTTACGGTGATATATGGTCAAAACAACTATCATACGTCAATATTTACGAACCTTGAACTGACGATTGTGAATTTTTTCAAAAAAAAAAAATACTCTCGTTTCCCCCAGGCTAGCGACGTTGTCATTATTGACGTATATGTTTGGAAAAATTGCATCGTCTCAACGATTTGGCAACGTTGGTATTGATTGGGATGGTCAAGATGAATGCACTGCGCCGCTGCTAACTGAGCTACCCTTATGAGGCTTTTGTACGGGGTTCTTTGTAAAAGTGAACATTATCGTTTATGGAATTTCATCGTTACTGAATTCCGTATGGGTTAATTTCGGGAAGTAGTTATCAATTTTTTTTCCGTACATTTGGTAAACTCGACATCATTGGCGTATGGATTGAGGTGTTTTCATCAATAGTTTTTTGTCGAAATTTTTCAAAATGCCAATCGTATTTAATGAACCTTTGAGCTTCTTACAACGTCTGGTCGAGTACATGGAATATGTTGATCTGTTGGAAAAAGCATCTGAAGAAAGTGATCCTGTGGCTAGGATGCAAGTGAGTAATTAAGCAATATATTGCCTATACATATGTTTCGCTCTGTAATTAAATCTTTAAAAGAGTAAAGCAGTTTTACCAGTTGTAGTGATTAAGACGCTCGACTCAATTTAAATATTTATTGATTTTTCATCGTTATCATTACTACCAGCGAAGCGTTCACGTGCGACGTAATTAATTTTGTTATCATTCCCTCTCGCTTGCTCCACCCTAAATTCTTTAATTCGATTTGGATTTTTTTAAATTATCCTTTGTCGATGTAATGTTATTCATGTTTAATATTTTTGTCTTCGTTTAAATTTTAAGAATAATAAATAGCGAGAGTTCGAGTTAATTTTTATGTAGATAATTAAATCGTAAAGGCGAAAATTGAATAATTTAGGTGTTTTAAAAGCGATTACGCGGCTTTTATCACCGCTTTGATGTGATATTTCCGTGGCGATTTTATAATGTAATTTCAATTACAATAGCTTTAATTAAGTCCCTATCGTCGGTGAGGTGAATGAGGGCAGTGCATTCCTGAGTAATTGCTTCGTCTCTATAACATGTTATTTTCTCCCTTTACGCAAAAATGTTTTTTTTTTTCTTCAAAAAAAAAGTTACCAAATCATTTGTTTTTTTTAGGAGTAGCAATCATTCAAAATACAATCGCTATTGACTTCTTTGAGTGCTGAAGCGTATTTCACTTTCTTTCTCAAAAATTGTTGTTGCAGTGTGACGTATTTCGTAATAAAATATTTACACGATGTAAATATGTATTGTGAAGTACCCCACTGTTGTTTCGCTATTTGAGAAGCACTGGATAAAATGAAAATACCAACTTGAGGCTCCTTAAGCTCTACTCAAAATTTTGATAATCTGCCATTTTGGATCCATTTTGATCCAAATTCAAGAGGTCGTATTGTGGTCACTAACTAACCTCACACACAAAATTAGACCTCTTTAACTTGATTTGGTGGGGAGATATGGAAGATTCAAGAAATTTCATGACTCAAAACTTCCTCAAAAAGCCGTTTTTTGATCTAACTCCTCTCAATATGCACTCAAGAAGCTGAAATTTGGATATGTTAGTATCCGTGACTCACTCTTTCATATGAAATCAAAAACGAAAAATTTGAGCTATTTGCCCCTTCTCCAGCCCCCCTCAAAATTTGAGTGATCCGCCATTTTGAAATTTATCGAAAAAACAAAAAAAACTATTTTTGCGTATTTGCAAGAAGAGTTCCTCACCGAATTTTGAGCGAATTTTATCCACACCCGCCTGCGCAAGGTGAGTGACACAAAAAACGCAATTTCCTCAAAAACAGGTTTTTGCTAACTCTCCTCAAAATGCACTTAGGAAGCTGAAATTTAAATATGTTGGTGTCCGTGACTCACTCTTTCATATGAGATCAAAAACGAAAAATTTGAGCTATTTGCCTCTTCTCCAGCCCCCCTCAAAATTTGAGTGATCCGCCATTTTGAAATTTTTCGAAAAAACAAAAAAAGCACTTCTGCACATTTTCAAGAAGAGTCCCTCACCAAATTTTGAGCGAATTTTATGAATAATACATATATATATATATACCAAAAAGTTGGACATTTGCCAGATGATTACAAATGGTCTGAAACGCAAAGATTTGAAGACCCCACCCTCCCTCGACCTTCCCTTCCCAAATCAGGTAGGCTGTAATAGCTATCGTTTTGTTAAAAACTCAGCTAAAAATGGTTGGTAAATTTTGGAGGGCACATGTATGGAAATTTCGATATCCCTAATGTTGATTTAAAGGGTTTTGAAATTGATCAAAAAACTAAGTACATATTTTACCATGACGTTTTTGCCAGTTGCCTCTTATTACGTGGAGAAGGGGCGTATGGATAAAATCAAAAACCACTATTGAGTTTGGTTACGGCATGTATCAATACATTGGTGCGTAATTTTCATTGTTTACTTCAAAATTACGCCACCTTTGGACTGTAATGAAAACTCATTTATAGACAGAATGGAGTGAATTTGAAGCGGACTCATTGAGCTTTCTTTCATGTTTGCAAAAAAACGTGTAATAACCTAACTTGCGTGAAATTTAGGATATAATGTTTTGACACTAAATTATTTTCGCCCTAGGAGTTCTTCTTTATGAGATATTAACAAAAATTCCATTTTTAGGGTATGGGATGCAGATAAAATTTGTTAATGATATTTTTATAGTTGGATTATTATATAATTTTTATAAAAATCGAAATTTTATGTGCGTCACTCCTATCTATGGAAAGTTTTATTATGTTGTTTGGTTAGTTATTTCATACACATTTATGCTGAAGGAAATTTTTTGCAATTCTAAAGTGTCTGGATTTACTGGACTCTTCAGTACTTTTTCAAAAAAAAAAAATTTAAGTTTGAATTTTGAAAGAATTGTCGAGTGAAAATTTTTTCCATCTTCAGACAATAAAATGGTACTTTTAAATGCCAAAAATTTCGAAAGACGCAAAAAGCAGTTGTTTGGAAATTTTTGGAAATGTTCAAAGTTTTATTTCATTTTGGTAGGTGTTTCCATTAACTGTAGGTATGAATTATATTTTATACGTTTTTTTGAGATCATTTTACAGCCAGGTGCTTTTTTCTTCTTCATTTGCTTTTTTTGAAAAAAAAAAAAAAATAGCTCATCCTAACAGAAGCGAATTTGCTGTAAGAAGCCAAGTAGAAAATTCACTTGACAGTAGCCTCAATTGTTAGGTTGAATGATCACATTCAATTTTTCTTTTACAATATATTCTACTCGACTTTTTTTAATAATCTTAAAAACCACATTTTCCAAACTTGAAAAGTAGATTTTGTTTTTTAATAAATAAATAAATGAAAGTACAACAAAACAAAAATTGTTAAAAATTAAAACGTCCAAATTGTAATAGTTATCTTCGGTATTTCTTACTTCAGGTGGAAATTCTGTTGATTATATCAACTTTCAGAGCGATGAAAATGCTACATAGCCTTTTTTTTGGGAGGGGGGTTTGTAGTGTCTAACTTTCAGGAGCTTTTTTTTAGGTGCTTTTTAAATTAAAAATGTAAGAAGCGAAAATAACCCAACACTTCTTTTGGTACATATCAACTTGTCTGTGATTTTAAACAATTTACTATCTTTCCTATTTGAATTTATGGAGCAGACCCCCCCCCCCACCCCCACCAAGCAACGATTCTGAAACCGGCAATGATATGTTAAACAAAAAGTATGTTAATTTTTTTCAGATTCGACTCATAAAACCTCTATTGGTATCGCAGTGGATCAGTCCATGTTTGCACTCTAATATAATTCTCATGTTTCATCATATTTTTCTTCTATTAAAAATATATTTAAAAAATATTTATCAGAAATTTATGTTTTAAGCCATCTAAAAAATTATGAAATGATCTAATCCTCCACCTCCCCATTATTATTATGCGATTCTGGGCTACGTTTAAAAATATAAAAATCCATGTCCAGTGACGTAGCCAAGGGGGATCACCCATGACTTTTTTTTTTTTTAATTTTTAAATCACAAAAAATTTTGCAAGCTAGGAGCTACTTTGTTGTATAATACATAATAAATGAACCGGTGTGACTGGTATCGTAAACATGTGCAGTTGTATTAATACAAACGAATAACCGACGCGACGGGTCAAACGTGTTCGGACAGTCGAACTCAAACCTGACAAACAGCATTTCATCGCTTGTTGACATAATTATGTACGTGTAATAGAGGAGGAAGTTAAACTAAAACTCAGCAGTGGCCACTGCAGCCGCAGGTGCAAAATCTGTCCACGTGATTTAACTAAATGAAAAACTATTTATATACCCATTTTTTCTGCTTCTTCATGTCTCTCATGATTTTCGTGTGGTGTTAAGCTGTTTAGTGTTTTTTCGATCCAGTGATTACCTTCGATACCAGAATATAAATATTTGTGTTACCAGTTTTTTTATTAGACATCCGCTACCTCATTTATTACCTACACTACAAAATACGCCATGAAAAAATATTTACTATGTTTCAACCCCCCCCCCCCCACCCAGCAAGGCATGTTAGGCCACAGAAAATTTAACAAATAACACCTATTTTTTGTTGAGGAGTTCTTGCCCGTCCCCCTCGACAAAATACTGGCTACGCCACTGTCCATGTCTCGTAGTAAAGAAGTAGATGAACGAGTAGGTAAGATGTTGAACAATGATTTACATTTCTTTCATGGTTTCACGAAGGGATGGAAGTAAAACTATGATATAAAAAAATGTAATGACTAATGAACATATCGCAATGAATTTGATAATGTTTTTGTTCTATCGAACATTTTGTAGAATTACAATCACCAGGAAAATTTTCAGATATATTCGCTTAGTGATTTATGTTTGAAGGAATAGGACACCCTTCAGATTTCAGAGTAACAAGGCATCCCGGTGATTTAGAAATGATAGACTAATAAGTAATTGGACATCCACGTTTTCGTTTAGGTCTTGCTGCCTTTGGTCGTATATTTCGACATATGCTTTTGAAATTCTTCTTCGGCTTCCAAGGTGGAAATTTTAACGGGCGTACGTCTTGCTTCGGGTATCCAGAATTCGGTCACCGTTAAATAACCGGTGGCGAAGAAGAAAGACATGACTAAATGGAACTCGTCGGAATTCAATTCCCTGGGTTCGCTTCTCGTCAAGTTAGCCACTGCGGTAAAATTGGCCGGCGTGAATTTCAATTTTAATTTAAGATTTATATGTTGATGATCGAGCAGAACATTTACAGCTTTTCTTACTCGATCGAATTTCAATGTTTTGAATAACAGTTGAACGAGTTTATCGTTTTTGGGTAAATAATTGGCTAATTTGTGAGAGTTAGCGTAACTGACTATGGACCAAGGGCTATATATGGTTAAGTACGGATTACCAATTCTATAACCGAGATATTTCCATTTAACATCTTTGATGGCATCTGCAGGGTAATCGAGATGAGTGAGTAATTCTACAGCCTCTGGTTGGGTGAAACCGTAATACGTATAGTCATCTGGTCTGGAATCGAATACGATGTGGTGGTGGGTGATATCGAAAAATCCTTTCAAATCGATTCCAACCGAGGTACTAATGAAGCTCTTGTACATGTACGTGTTCATTTCGAAAGACGTGTCCACGAATTCGGAAATCAAGTCGGTGATTTTTTCTAAATCTTCCGAACTGAATTTCATTTCGACAAATATCAAATATATAAGGGCGTCCAGATCCTCGAGAAATACGTACGAATCTTTGACATGATAGTAGTGCAACATTTCGCCGAGAAATTCGATACTGTATGCGATTTTTTTCTCATCCAAGCCTTCTCGATTCAAGTACAATTTGAATTTTCTCAAATTTTCGTCAGGTACGTAACGTTCGTCGCTGTCGGCGGCATTTTTCGCGAGGTTTTCCAACATACCGAGTAAATACGGGTATTGGTGGAAGAGATTAGAGAGGGCTTCGTCGAATGCTTCCATGAAGCCTTGATAAGTGCTAGCGAGCGGTTTGATTTTCTTGCAGTCTAAATATATGACCGGCCATTTGCCTATTTGATCTAGATGTTCATGGAAATAAGATACATTAGGTGGATGTAAGAGTTGTTGTTGTGTCCCATCTCTGGTGGTGATTTTGCCGTATTTGAAAAAATTATAACTCCAAGTTTGATTGACAGGCAGCACGGTGCCGTTTGAGTCGATTGGAATTTCCACGAATGTTTTGATCATATCTAAGGTTAAGCTTTTACCCCAACCATGAGGTCGTGAGATCATCAATACAGAATACCATTCTAATATTTCTTTGAAGTAAAGCGTTTTATCGATGAATACGTCGCTCTTTTCTACGAAGTCGCGGAAATTGGAGGTTACAGCGATCGGAGGTGAATTGGTTTTTTTTTGTTTTACGCATAGTTTCTTACTGGCGTGAGTGGATGCGAATATGCATAATAGAATGGTGATTGAAAGTTTCATTCTTCCATTTGAGTAACTGGTGTTGGTCATCGTTGACGAGTTGAAGCAATTCACATCGAAATTAATCTGTAAAAAGAGCCAATTCGTTAATTGAAATGGTGAAGTAGAGCCTTCCAGTTCAGCTGATTCGACAACTGAATCGTAGTATAAACGTTTGCATAATAAGTATGTTTTAACAAGTGTGAACTGTAAAGTTGAGTAGCCCAGTAGGTACCTATTTCTCGTTGCCATACGAATACTCATTATGAAATTTAATTCTTGGCTATACAAAATATTGATTTTATTGGAGTTGATCTAGCAAAAATTTTGGAAATTCTAAATCATGTTAATACCTACACTCATTTTTCCCCTCCACCTCCACATAATATAGCTAAATGAATAATCCCTCGAGTACTTACATCGATGTGAAATTAAGTGAAGCCTTTGAATTTCAACAAAAAATTAATTCTTTCACTCATTTTTTTTGTGGCAAAACATTTAAAAAAATTTATTATTGAAACACATTCCCAATATGAACAAATTTAACGAATCGAATTCCTATCTAATTGAACCTTATCTATTCGACGATAGATGATGTGAAAGTTGCTTCAAACTGATGCGAAGCAAGAACTAGTATTGGATTCTTTCATCAGATTGTTTGATGAGTTATTCTAATGTAAAAACTGAAACCGCAGTAGTTTGAGGCAGCCTCTAGATGAGCAATTTTCTCTTGTCGAAAATGTTAAAAAGTAATCGCCACCTATGTTCGTTTCGTTAATGAAATTATTGGCCTAATTTTATTTAATCAAAATATTCGACATTTAAATTGTATCTAATCTGATCGTCCAATGAGGAAAAAATTACGTGATGGTAGTTATCATAGTAGTAATTAATTTTTTATTAATTATTCAACGCATAATACTATTAGTTATGGATTTCTTTTGTGTGTCATTTTTCTGACTGGCGTTGGGCTATATGAGGTGCCAGTAGCTTATAGATACAGGCTTTGGTTGATTTAGTTTTCCCTCTAAATTCAGCCGCCTCTCTTTTCATAATTCGGAATTTCCCAGTACTAAAAATACATAATTTTGGTGAGAAATTCAAACTTTTTGAAATATAATTAGCATTATACGAAAATTACCTGCGTCGAATTCGCTTATTTCATATAGTGATGGGTATTGTAAAAAAGTTTTCGGGCATGAACACGATGAAATCATGTTATTCATCAGGCTCCATCCATGAATGGAATTTTAAAAAGTGAATAGATTTGAAAAATAGTTCTATTTTCGTTTATTTGAAGTAGATGGAAAAGAATTATTGCGAATAAAGTTCGAATTTCGGTTCAGTGGTGCTCTTCAAACTTTATTTTCATCTCTGTTTTGCAAGTTTTCTTTATTGATTTTATCTCTTACTGGTAATATATTATTTTGAAAAAATTCCAATAAGTATCGATTGACATTTGAATAATTGAATTGATTTTTCGATTTACCAACTCTTGGAAGTCTGTGATGTAGGTATGTTTAATTAATACCAAGGCATCCAAGAAGTCAATAGAGCTATCGTAAGCGTGGAGCAAAGAGGTAAAGTCACTTCAGGCGTAGATTTTTTGAGATAGTCTGTTGGTTCTAGTTACCTGAAATTTTTGCTTTTGAAAACAATTGATGAAAATTTTCAAAAAATAAAGATAACAATCAAAAATAAAGAAATTATCCAAGAATGAAAAAAGTATCACGTGAAAATTTTTTGGAGACAAAATGAAAAATCTAAAGCGCAGTTGATAAGAAAAATTTATCACTGAAAAAAGTGCGTGAAAATATGGAAAATAAACATTTGAAAACAAAACAATCGTTTAGGAATGATAGTCCAGTCAAATTGCGACAAAAACACGTGTTAACCGGGACTAATTGGGGGCCAAAGTTTTTCTGCAAAAATTTGTAACTAATGGTGTCTGTAATAACACCTAATTTTTCCCCAGAAATCGCATCGTTGCTTCTCCCCCAAAATCCACATTTGTGCCCCCAAAACTTGTTTTTTGCCAATAACATGCGTTCTAATCTAGATACAGAAAAAAAGTCGAGTGAAGAAATGAAGCTGAACAAATTTCCAACAAAAAATATTATTACACATTTTTTGCTCAAGTTGATACAATCGTGAGAAAACGCTCTTGAAACGGGCCACTTTCATTGCACTTAGGGCCATAGCGCGACGTTTGATATACCCTACCACGTTACGCTAATGTTTAATGTTCTCATCGTGCAAATAGACTACTGGCATGGGAGAAATTTTGGTTTTTCTAGAAAATTGATCTATTTATGAGTAGTATAAAATATAATGCAAAACAATACAGGAAAAATAGGGATTTTTCATATACATTAGAAATAGTTTGAAAGCCCCTGATTATTGAAAAAATTGGTAAATAATTATTTTTCTGAAATTCAGAAGGCAAAATATCGCCCTTGCACACAAAAAATTTAAAAATTGTTGAAAATAAATTTTTTTGAACAATTTTTGATGCATCATAAAATTTTCCAACTTTGACCTGATTATTCAGTGTATAGATATCTCTCTATATATTAAAATCAAAATGGAATCGGTTTTGAGATGCGCGCGCATCCTGGTTTTAAATAGCAGGTATAAAAGGTATATAAAGGATAGCACATAAATATAAAGGAAAAAAAGGTTGTAAATTTTAATAAAAGCCTGCTACATGCACAAGGGTAAGTCATAAAATTGTTATGAGTAGCAGGTATACAAAAGGAAGAAAAGGTGATAAATTTCAATAAATGCTTCGTACATAGGCAAGAGTAAGGGTAAAGTTGTAAAATTGTTTAAAATGGCAGGTATAAGGTGTAAAGGGGCTGGTGGGGGTAACAAATAAAAATAAATTGGGTTGTGCAGTTTGGAATGTAGCATTACTTGTCTGATAAAATAACTTTTTTTTTCATTTATTTTTATTGCGAGCCCCGACGGGGCGAGGAGGCACTAGTTAACTTGAAAAACTTAAATTTTTTGGGTATACTTTTGAGATTATTTTACAACTGTCATCCGCTATTCCTGATCGATTTTCGAGAAAAACCAAAATTTGTTCACCTCAGTAGTCATTTGCGCGATGAGAACATGAAACATTAACGTAACGCGGTAAGGTATATCAAACGTCGCGCTATGGCCCTATGCGCAATGAAAGTAGCGCGTTTCAAGGACCTTTTCTCGCTATTCCATCAAATTGGGCAAAAAATGTGTAATAATATTTTTTATGGGAAATTTCATCAGCTTCATTTTTTAACTTGACTTTTTTCTGTATCTAGATGAGGATGTGTGTTATGGGCAAAAAACTGGTTGGGGGGCACAAATGTAGATTTTGGGGGAGAAGCAACAGGCGGATTTTTGGGGAAAAGTTGGTGGTAGTTATGGATACTATTGGCTAAAAGATTCCGCAGAAAAATTTTGGCCCCCAATTTGTCCCGGTTATAAACCTAATTTGACTGGACTATGAGGAAAACGTTGGTTTTTTTTTAATTTCATTCAGAATTTTTCAATATAAACTACGCATCCCTATCCTAGCCTAAATTCGAAAGATAGACGTGCGATTATATTGATAAAATTAGGCTAGTCCACTACTAATGTGTTCCGTACATTAGATTGCAATTCATTCGGGTTGCTAGTGATGGGAATATCGACCAAAAAAACATATCGATATCAATATCGATATCAGCGATACATATCGATATATATCGATATACCAATATCGATATCTACATTTTTTCGCATTTATTTACATGAACCTGTGCAATAGCAATTTAAGGTTTTCATTATCAAAAATTAAAAATTTCACTATTTAATTATTTTATCAAATCTAAAATCACGTCAAAAATACGTAGGTACAAAAAAAAAAATTTGATAAAAATTAAGTCGATTTTGATGCAGATACTCCAACAATATTTCCAGCGTTTTTTTTTTTTTTTTTTTGGAATATCGATACATTTTGTGATATCGATATATATCGATATTCAAAGACATCGATATATATCGATATTACCATTTTGATATCCCATCCCTATCGGGTTCCGGATCAGCAATTTTTATATTCAGTTCCAGCGATCATTTATAGATGGGTTGTTCGAAAAAACACCTACTGTAAGATAAAAAGTTTTCTCAATTCGTAAACACTTATCCTCGCTTTGGTGCATTAGTTAAATATGCGAGACGTATGTTTGCTTTTCAAATCCATTAAAGTTTCTCTTCTTCGTTTTTGAGATGGAAGAATAAAGCATGAAGTCGAAGCTGACACGCTCTCGTCCAATATTCTTATTTTACGTTTAAAGATTGCCGCCTTTGGGTTTTAAATCGATAAGTACTCGTCGAGTTTGATGGTAAACAAAGGTCTCTCGTGCTAGTACTTCTCGATGTTTACTTCACCCTTGAAGCATATCTCAGACCTGAAACAACGTCATTGTTGGCCATGTCTTTTATGGCTAACCCAAAAAGATGAAAAATCAATTCGTTCAGTTGATAAAATTTTGTCAGCTGATAATAAAAGTACTTGAAATTCTATACGAATTCGCGAACTGTGTAGCTTCAGGACTGAAATTTCAAAAAATGAAATTTTTAAGCGCTTACAAATCGGAATAAAAGTATAAATGTTTAGCTTTGAATTCAAGTTTTGCAATTTCTCAGTGTAATGCGTCTTACAATCTGCCTTTTTGTTTTATTTATTATTTTTTTCGAACTTCAATTAAGGAAGCGAATGTAGCTTCGGATTCGGTTTCAGTTTTACAACCCTGATAGGTTCTCTATTATTCATTTGGTAAATAAAAGCTACCATAGAAACTGGCCAATTTGATTAGTAAAGACAACTGGGTCAGAAAGAATATACCTGAAGCTACTCAATTATGCATTTGCCTGTAGAAGAAAACGAACGAGGAATTATTACAAAAAAAAGAAAAAAAAGAAAGATAAAAAAATGGATAGTAACGTTTTTCATATTCTCGTTTTTCTGTTAATATAGTATGTCGCTGCGTTCGCTGTGAGTGCAGTTTCGTGCAACTGGCAAAGGATCGGAAAACCATTCAATCCCTTGTTGGGAGAAACATACGAATTAGAAAGGGATAATTTCAGGTACTCACCCTTTGCGTTATTTTTAGATACAACACTCGTAGAAATGGAGTTCGAAAAAATGGATGTTTAATTACTTTCTATACAATACGAAGGTCTGGTACTTAATGACTAAGAGATTCCGTTTATAGCGAAAAGGCCGGAAGGAAAATAATTCATTTGTTGCTATAGTGTAAAATGAATTATTTTTGCGTCCGTATTTAAATGATTAAACGGTTTGCATTGCAAAATCTTCATCTGCGACACGAAAGTTATCTAATTTATTTGCACCGTAGTCGACGTAATTGCGCCTCTCTTTTCTCGCGTCACGTTGCAATTAATAATAAACTAGATTGTACGTAATTTTATAGAGTCATTTGCGAACAAGTTAGCCATCATCCTCCAATTTCGGCGTTTCACGCAGAAAGCGACGTGTTCGTATTTCACGGTTCCATTTACCCGAAGCTGAAATTTTGGGGCAAAAGCGTCGAAATACAACCAGAAGGAATTGTTACAGCCGAGCTAAAAAAGTATTACACGTTAGGTATGGTCTGATACCGACGAAATTATCGTTAAATGCGAACTTTTAATGCGTTTTGTAGATGGGGTGAGGCGTACACTTGGAGTAATGTTACCTGTAGTGTTCATAATGTGGTAGTTGGCAAGATATGGATCGAACAAAGCGGCACGATGGAGATTACGAATCATAAAACAGGTATACGCGATGTGTGGCGAATCGACGAACCTCCCTAATCGATTATTCATCTTTGTAACGCTGAAGTTCTCACTTGGGCGAAACTTTGTTCTTTTGGAACTTCTTTCTTTTAAATTTTCATTCTATTTGTAGTAACGTGAAATGAAATTTTCAGATGTGAAGAAAGTTTACCTACCTACCATGTCATTTTGTTCTATTGTAGTCTAATTCTAAACACGTTCTTCTTTTCTGTAGGTCATAAAGCGGTTTTGAACTTCAAGTCTACTGGATGGTTTAGTAAAGATACGAATCGAGTAGAAGGTTTCGTTTTCGACAGAAGGTAAAAAATAAAGAAATAAAAATACCACTGATATAGAGGGTGCTCCTTGTTGATGTAAACCCCTTTGTATTGGGTGTAGGTCTATTCGTGTAAAACTCATGTATGGTGGTTTGCCTATCCTAATTCCTGTAGGGACAGATATACAAGCGTTTAAAAATTAATGTTTTTCTCATGTGACGTGGTAACGAGTAGCTTGAGAAAATGTTATTTATCCAATGTATATAAGAATATGTTGTTTGCATCAACATGTAACGTATAAATGTAGTTTTGAAGACAGAAAAATAGTGCAGTAGAGACAGTAGGTAAAAGGGAATGATGAGAAACGTGTAAAAATTTTTGGAAAAAATTGGTAATGTTTCCATTTATTATGTTTTTCAAATAATTTTGATGAATAGTTTTTATTTTTTATGCGCTCCTACTTCATCCACTATTACATATTTTCAATGAAAGCTGGGTTGTCCTTGATTGATTTTATTTTTTTACACATTTTTTTAGAGAAATAATTTGTTAAAATTTTTATTTTGCCATCCAAGCTAGGTAGGAAATTAAGAATGTATAGGTTATATCGAAATTTAACATATTCTATGTAGTATTTTTGAAAAAGAATTGGCCGTGGAGAAGGTACGTAAGTGATGACTGATGAAAAGAACTCGAAAAACAATGTAAAAAATTGGACATCCTATAGTTTTTACAAATTACCTAAAGAAATGCTGCATTAACCCAACTTCTGAACACTTTTTGTAGAGCATTACGATACCTCTACCTTACACTTCGAGTAGATGTTAGCGAAGGAGCCTTGAATGTATGGGAAAACATTTCAAAAGAATATTTTTTTCTCAATTTAATTAACGATATTTTTGAAAATTTTTATCGTGAAATCTATTCAATATAAGAGAGCGATATTTGCGCCGAAATGTAATAAATGCAATATAGAATTATCATTCAAAATATGAGATTTCCTTATTATCAAGAAATAAAAAAATATGCTTTGAACGACGACCTCCTGTCTCTCCTAAGCAATTTTTTATAAGTTTTTTTACACTTCTAATATTCCTACTTGCTTCCTCCCCCTCCTCTACGATCACTTTAATATATTTTTTGTATTTGTTATATTTCTATACTTTATTATAGATGAACCATACAGACATATTTTTATGCAGTGGTACTTCAAAAAATATTTTTTAAGGCTATACTCTTTGTTTACATTTTGACAAGAAGAGGTTCGTTTTGAACGTCAACTTCAATCGGTTATTTCTCCCTGAAAACGCGATATAATTTATTCCGACCAGTTTTATTTAATTTATTAATCTTTTAAAAAGACCTGACTTTTGAGATATTTTCGAATATTTCATTTCCTTTTGATTTAAGAAGAGTTAAGTGGGTGAGAATTCGCGAGATATGGCAAAATTTTAAACGTTAATCATTCGTTTTAGAAATGACATATCGAAAATTTCTCGAAATACAAGTCTTAATCTAATTCTAAAGAAGTTTTTTAAAAAAAGAAATTAGAAAAAAGTTCAAGATTTTTATCAAGAAAAAACTGATCAATAATTGGAAATTTTTGTTGAAATTCGTCGAAATCGTTCGCTATAAGTACAACTCTTTGATGTATTCAGATCTTGAACGATCATTAAAATCGCACAAGTTCGTTCAAAAAGTCTCATCAAAATGTAAACATGAAGACTGAAGGGCTGAGAATCAAAACTCACATTTGCCATCATAAGCGATTCTGAGAAAAACGCGAAAAACTGTTTTGGTACAGATCCCGGCCACCAGGGATGCTGCAATCGTGTCTGCATGTTAAGTAGGATCAAAAAATAGAATTCACAATATATTTTTTTTTTTAGTACCAACCATTGTCCTTTAAATTGAGAAAGAAGAATGGCAAATGTGAGTTTTGTCTCGAACTTTTTTTTCTTTTACAGCTACAGAAAATTTTATAGAACAAAAGTTGTAGAAAATGAAAAAAAAAAAAATTTGTCTCATAAAAATTTTTACCCACTGCATTATTCTTGAGATATAAACCATTTTCAAAAATAAACAATATACGTTTCTTACCATTTCCCATTGCGTAAAATGTAATAAAAACACGAATTGATGACAATGTATTGTAAAAATAACGAGATATGCGTTTGCATATAAATCCTAGCCCTAGTTATCACTTTGTTTGCACACATTACAAAATGTTCGTGACAAAACTCACATTTGGCAGTGGCAAATGTGAGTTTTGATTCTAACTCGTCACTTCAAGGGGGGTTTTATACCAGAAAGGGGTGGTTTGTAAAAAAAGTAATATTGTGTGTTGGTAGACGATAGAAGACTCATTCCGATTCTATGATAAAATCAATTTTTTTTTTTTTTGGCAAATGTGAGCTTTGATTCTCAGCCCTTCAAGTATCCCCTTAATTTTTGTACTTCTGACCGTTCAACAAGTATGGTAGGCAAACCAAGAAACATGTGTATTACATGGGCCTTACATGGGGAGACTTGGACGTGGTACATAATTATTATAAAGGGAATTTCATCGAGATAAAACACATATATTACGTACGATGTACCTAATATTTGTTCTTAATGTAATTTTGTAGCAAAAAAAAAGTCAAGTTTTTATACGGTCGATGGTCCGAACACATGAAAGCTACGGATATGTACTCGTTCGAGGAATTCGTTAAAGAAAATTGTCACCGATACAAGTAGGAAAAAATTTCATCATCGATGTAAATATGTTCCAAAGGTCATGATTAAATAATAAAATATGTTTATCACGCAGAATCGGTGATGGTAAAAATTCCAGCGATACTAGTCCTACACCAAATACGCCAAAAAGAGTTCTATCGAAATTCAATAGCTTCAAAATGGGATCTTCGATGTTTAAATCAATGTCACAAGCAGAGGTAGCATTTAATTTCAGTCATTTTTTTCTTCTTCTTCGTATATTGATCGTAATTTTCATCTTATTGTCATAGCCTGATATCGACGACGAGACCGGTGATATTGATGAATCAAAATCCGATTCTCCATTCGTGATAGAGATACCAAATTCCATTACCTTATGGGAAGTGAATCCACGAAAAGAAAAACCGTTAAATGGCGCTGAGAATGGGGTAGGTATTAATTTTTGAAAAACAAAATATATATGTATAAATTAAAAATTAAAATAATAAAAATTTTTCGAATTACAATGGAATACAATATTTAAACAATTGATTATTCAGTAGTGGGGAGTTTAATACATGTACATTTGAATGCAAACAAGAATATTAGATAAGATTTTTGATTCAATTTTTAGTTCTTATTTTAACTTGAATTTATTCATTTTAGTTTATTAATAATGAGAGTATAGTATTCGTAATTTTTCTACATTATGATGAATATCGATTGAAATTAACTGAATACAAGTGCTAATTTTTCATTTAAAACGCACCTCTTGTGTAAAATTAATCAAAAGTTTTCTACATGTTCTCTGATACGCCCACATTACAATTTAATTTAGATGAACCAAAATTACGAAATTTTCTACTCGTTTGTTTTAGACTTACCATTTTTCTGAGTTTACTAAATCATTGAATAAATTGGAATCCGACATGATCGGGCGAATATGTCCGACAGATAGCAGGTAAATATAAAATTCGAATGATTATGTATTTTTGCTCTTAATTATGTGTAGTTTTTGATTAATTCTTGTTCATATCTTGCATCGCTGTAGATTCAGACCAGATATCAGAAAACTCGAAATTAATGATTTAGATGGCGCAGCTGCCGAAAAGAACCGTTTAGAAGAGAAACAACGAGATGTACGAAGTTTACGTAAACGTAAAAAAATTCCGGATTGGAATCCGAGGTTAGTACTCCGACTCTCTGATGTGGTGGTATTTAGCTGACTGAATATTCGGCATTCCTCGCATTATGAGGTTGTACTATGATAAGTCAGCTTACAGCAATATATTTACAAAGGTTACTTTTTTAGGTGGTTTTACCAAAAAACTAACCCATATACGAATCAAGAAGATTGGTATTTCAATGGCAAATATTGGGATCGAAACTTCCACTCCGATCCGGATATTTTTTAATTTTAATCACTTATTTTTTAAGCGTAATCTTAGCAAACCTTTTGTTGCAAGTTACCTACCAAATACCATAGAACTAGTGAGTTTTTTTCAAGCCCATCTTTATAGGATGCGGCACGAATGATCGAGATAAACTAGTTTGTTATTTAAAGTGATAGGAATTCGCGCCCATTATTATAGGTTGTGTTTTCGATTTAGGTTTTTTTTTCCATTTACAAATCCTGCTATAACATTATCAGACGAAGTTGTTTATCGCGGTGCTCGACTATTACCAAATTTTACCGGAGCGTCGAAGAATTTATTGAACGATAGAGTTATGGGATGGTTTTGTAATGATGTGTATCTCTTTTAGTTGAATTTTTTTCTGCTTATAACCTGTATGACTTCATTACCATTTTACTGTTCTACCGAGGTATCTCGTTTGGAATATTTTCAAAGTTTTTGTTAATTATTTGGAAACCGAGAGGTTACTGGTCACTTTTTTCGTTGTATCGAGGATGATGTGCGTAACTCTGTTTTTTCCTGGTAAATTTAATTCATTTGTTTTACTTATTCGTTGAAATTCTTCTATGATTTTATCCATAAAGATGGAGTAATGAATTTTTGATTTTTATATTCAATTGAATAATTATATGAAATTTTGCCATTTTTTTTATTTTTAAACGATTTAATGAATTCGGCAAACCAACCATGGCAATTCATACTTGATTGGCTTATCGCTGTTTTTCGTATGTTATTGCGATGAAACATCTGTTTTCATTTGTACATCATCCTCGAGTGAAATTTGTGAACTAGCATCCTAGAAATCATAGAAGAGTACTTTTTTTGGTACGAGTGTTTTTTGTATTTTTGTAAATATGATTCATATCCGTATACTTTTCCCCACTGGTATTTTCAATCCGATAAAACAGCCGGTGATCAAGAACAGAAATCCGATGCACCAGACGTACACGGGTGAATAGACGTACCTTTACGTAATCTTCACATATCCCTTTTTAGTTCTAAAATATGTAGAGGATAAAAAATGATATTTTATATTTTTCGTTGAATTTTTTTTATATCCGTCTTTATTTAGCAACCGAAAGTTGATTTTTTTAGTCTTCCTCGAGAATATCAGTTCGATTGACAATACTTATTATTTTTATATCGTAGGTATACTCCGAAAACACCATTATCTATCTAGCTTCGCCGTATCTGCTCAACGTGAAATCCCTATCTTTTTGTAAATATCTTCCAATAATTTTTGCTTGGCGTTTATAAGATTGAACTGAAAGTAAAACAAATACAACATGATGAAAACCCAGTTTGTGATCAGAAGGTCACTCATACTTCGATCTTGTAATACCATTTAAATTCGCCATTCTTGTTTTGTGTGCATTCTTTCTTTTGGCTGTCAATTGATTTTATATGTATTATCCTTTTCCCTCATGTTGAACATGTACATTCGAATTTCGCGGATGGAATTAATTTAAGATGTATAAAATGTTCGCGGTGTCTGTTCAGCACGATTTGTATTTTCTTTTACGCATACTGTGTCGAGAAATATATACGTAATATAGTATTTTTTGGATTTCTACAATCCGTCCTTCGAATATGCTTTCATACAAAGTGGCAGTTCCTATCAGAATGCGTTGAAATAAATAAGGCTTTTAAAACGAAGGTTTTTTCATTTATTTGTGACTATACACGATAATTCCATTCGATGTGATGGAACAAAAATTTATAATGGTACAGAAATTAATGAAGGAAACGGATTTCAAGACAACAATTTAATTAAAATGAACATTATAAATGATAAAACGTCCCTGCTGCTCGAGCATTACGAGATATCAACTTAGAACTTACCTTCTAGTTAAAAGAGGAAGAATATAAAACACAAATAGTATCACAAAAATAAAGTCCGCAACATACATGAAAACATGTAAGATCAACAATAAATTGCGCTCTTAATCGCTTTCTGCATTTGAAGCCTTTTTAATTTTTTTTTGCTTAATTTTATTCCTCTTTTCTTCAATTTTTGTTTTTAAGTTGGCCTTCTTATCAGCATTAAGAGCTGGGGCTTTGTTAGGTTTATTTTTCTTATTTTTCGGCGAATCAGTTTTTTGTGGAGAGTCTGATTTGGCAGATTTTGCTTTTCGTTTATTTTTTTGCTTTTTCGGTTTCGTTGCATCGGAGGTTTCGTTGTTGTTTTGGGTAGATTCATCTTTTTTCTTGAAGGAGCGTTTTTTGGGTGCGCGAGGTTTGTATTCCAGCACTTTAAGCTTGGTACCTTTCACTGATATCGTGTTACCCACTTCCAAAGCTTTCTGTAGAAATGAATTGCGAGCGTTAGTAATTACTAAAGAAATCCTAAATGATATGGATAGTTGATACATACCTTTTGAGCTTCTTCAGTTTGCAGGGTGACAAATGCGAAGGATTGTTTACGGAAAGAAAACTTCACATTCAAGACAGATCCTTTTCCAACACTAGATTCGATTGTTTTTTTGAGTAGGGCTTCAGTAGTTCTGCAAGCATCGATAGTTTTATTAAATTTGAAATTTATTTCACTGCTATAACGTGTTATACTCACTTTTCTGGAATACCGGAGAAGACAACTTTGTACAAGGGAATTGTACAAGCGGACTCGAAAGCTTGTCGGATAACTACGTCCACCCCATCGCAAAAGACACTTCCTTTGTACACGATTTTCTAAACCAAAAGAGATAAGACTATGAAAAGATATTCAAGAATTAAAAAAAAAAAACCTCAAATTCATGCAACGTACTTTGAGGGTCTCTTCATCGGGTAACGTAATTAAAATATTTCTAGTTTGGAACTTATCGTTATGATTTTTCGATTTCATCTCGATAATGTTACCGGAACCAATTTCCGCTTCGACTGCAGCTTTCAATTTATCATCTTTAACACTGAAATACAATATATGTCGTAATTAAGAAGTTAGCACGAAGAAATTGCCAACGATGAGTGAACTTACGAAAGTGGTACTCGAGGTAAAAAGGCAACGATTTTGTCCTTCACTACTTTGGAATTTTCTCTCGCTTTGTAAATTTTGAACGAAGCTCCACGAACGGTGAATGTTTTATTCAACAATTTCTACAATTGAACATTATGAATACAATCGAGTTGAAAGAAAGTTTGTATTTTTATGAAGAATAGTGTTTTACCTCTAGGGAATCTTCATCAGAAAGATAAATCAAAAAGTTGATTTTATTCTTTTTAACGTGCGGTTTAGAAACAACTGACACAATATTTCCAGGTTTTATTACGGTTTTCAGCTGTGCTTTGATTTCTTCTTCAGTGGTACTGTTCAAAAAAAAAAAAAAAAAAAAATGTTAATTGATTTATTGATCAACTCTTTTCTGAAAAATTATAGGTTATAATACTCACTTCATGGGTAAATATTTGGCGAATCCTGCAAAATTACTAGGGGCTTTCTGAGTTTTCTCGGAAGGTTTCTTTTCTTCTTCACATTGAACTTCTTTGACTTTATTCTTAAGTGGTTTAGCAACTGGTATGTCTTGTAAAGATTTTTTTTCTGGTAAGGTTTTCGCATTTTTAGCTTCAGGAATAGTTTTAACTGGAACTGTTTCTTTCTTAATTTGGGGGGCTGGTTTTTTAATTTGAGGTTTTTGTTCTTCCTCTTCGCTTTCGTCGTCTTCTTTATTCTCGCTATCGTCATCGCTAGAGTCTTCTTCATCTAAGGCCGCATCATCATTTACTACGAAGTCGTCGAAGTCGTTCTCAGAATCATCGTCATCATCATCTTCATCGTCGTCGTCTTCATCATCATCATCATCATCATCTTCGTCATCTGTTTCTTCACCTTCGCTGGCCTCCTCATCGATGAATCCTTTGCCATCAGTTACTTCATCGCTTTCTTCATCTGTATCAGCATCATCAGATTCACCTGCGCTATCATTAGATTCTCCATCGTTCTCGTTTTGATCGTCAAATTTGAAAGAAATCGATTTTTTCTTTTTCTTCTCGCCTTTGACATAAGGCTTAGGTCCTTTATCTGTAATTGGCTCTTCACCTTCTTCAGCCTCGCTGTCGATGTATTCTTCTACTTTCCTCTTCAAACTTGATTTAATAACAGAATCGGTTTTCTTGTTAGGAGTGCCGATATTCTTGGGAGTATTGGTTTTATTCAGTTTACCAAGACTCAACTTCCTGGGCATAGGCGTAGAAACGAAAGAATTGTCTTTTTTATTACCTTTAGGTGTGAATTTCGGCGTGTTTTCTTTTTTCACCGGTGACTGATTTGGTTTATTTGCCGGCGTAGATACTTTGTTGGGTGTCTGTTTGGAATTCTCTTTATTCGATTTCTTAGCGTTATTGAATGACAATAAAGATGATTTTTTCAACGGTATGAATTCATCGGTATCGATTTTCTTCGCAGATAAGTTAAGAGACATGCGTTTATCCTTACGTTTCTTGTTTTTGGAAATGAAACCGTCGTCTTGATGGATGCCTGGCTTCCACGATTCGGATTTTCGTTCCTTTATTTTAACCATTGTTTATTACGTTTAAAATTAAAAGTCGAATGAAATTAGTAATTGAGCTAATTAGAAAAATTCACACAACCGATGTTACATGAGTTACTAGAAACGAGAAAATAATCTCAACATGTGTTTACAGTACAGACATGTGCAGCTCGTCAAAAATGTCAAATCGGTGCTGTTTTTCATGACTCCGCAGTAAATCAATACTTCGACATGAATAAAAAATAATGAACCTACTTTCATAATCTCGAATCGCCTCGAACCTATTTTAAGGGGATATTTCACTAAGAAAGTAAATGCGGAAAGTTGTTGCGGAAAAACAACTTGCTCAATGAAATATGATATTAGCAAGTAGTGAGCAAGTAAAGTAAACAAATCTAATAACTCGTGGCAAGTACTTTCCAAGGTAGAAACTGTTTCAACTTGTAGAAACTTTCTCAGATTTTTGTATCAATTTTGTTTTATGTTTTTTCTAATTTTTATTTTTTTTCAAATTTTAAAATGGATGGAGGAAAAGAAAAATGGAGCGAAGATCAAAATCATCCCGCTATTTGGGATGTGACATCTTTACAATATGGCAAAATCCAAAATGTAATGAACCACTGAAAATTATTCGAAAATCTCATTTAAAAACTGTTATCAGTCGAGTGATACGGAATACATGCCGCTTTACTACTTTCTCAAATGTAATTTGAAAAAAAAATATCCCATTTTCCTACAACTTGCTCACTACAGTAATTGACTGTCTTTATGTAACTTTCCTCATTTACTTTCCTAGTGAAATATCCCCTTAAGGTGGTGCTTCGGAAAATAAGTAGGTAATATCGAAAAAGTTGATTATTATCGTAGGTGTATACTTCGACCATATACTATGGACTGCTAATTCAAATGGTAGAAATTGAATCCAACAACAACAGTAGTTAGATGCGCTGACGCATGCGTATTTTCAGTTTCTTTATCAACTTATACAGTTATGATTCACTGAAATAATTATTAATATACTTTCTTTAACGTAATTTTAATTATTGAGTAGTATTAATGAAATTAAATCAGTAGTTGATGTTGATTTAACATTCTTATCATTGAAAATTGTCATTTTCATTCCTGAAATATCACTACGCATGCGCGAGCTCATCTATGATGTTGTTATTGTTTGTGTTATGTGGCAACACTGCTCCTGGTAAGCTAGCGATGTAACGTTTCTCTTGTCGTGTGTATTATTAATATATAAAATAAAGCACGCCATCTTGCTATGTATTTTAACTCTTTTATTCAATAATCAATAGGTTATGGGCCCCTAAACGCTCAAAAAATTACTTTTAACAATAATGATTGTTGTTTCGTTTTCAAAAGATTGATTGGTTTGAAGTTTTGTAAAGTTTGTGGTTCGTGATGAGTTTAGATTCGAATGTGTCGAATGCCTCCGGCATACCAAGGCTAAAAGGCCGTGAAAACTATGCAGTTTGGAAATTGGTAATTAATACGGTTATTGAAGCCGAAGCAAGTAATACATCCGGTAAAAAATCGGCGTATTTAGAGGCTAGAACGAAGCAGTTGATAGTAACATCTGTTTCTGAAAAAATTCTACTGTCAATATCGCAGTGTGAAAATAGCGAAAGCATGTTCGAGAAAATTGAAAAACTATATGGTAATCGAGAAAGTGATCTTGATGAACTACATACGCAGTTCCAAAATTTTACATATAAAAATGATACTTCGGCTCAAGAAAATATTACAAGATTGGAAAATATTCGTTCAAAAATAACTAGCTTAGGTGATACAATTTCCGAAAGCGCGTTTCGAAGTCGTTTATTGAATTCGCTACCGAAGAGATTCAATGGTCTTAGGAGCGCCTGCAATGTGAGTAAACGGTTAACAAACGATGATTTAATAATTGCTATTATAACAGAAGATTGCCAGTTAACTGAGGAATTTAAGAAACGTGAATCAGTCACATCACGTGGTGGCAATAAGCTAAAAATCGAAGGAGTTTGTTTTATATGCTCTAAACCTGGTCATAAGGCAAAAGACTGTCGTTCAAATATAAAAAACAATGTTGGTGCAAACGGAAAAAACAGCTCTAACTCATCGAGTGCAACTAGTTCATGGAGTTGCTTCTACTGTAAGGAAAAGGGTCATGGTATCGCTCAGTGTCCAAAACTGAAGGATATGAAATGTAACAACTGTCAACAGAATGGACATATTTCGAAATACTGTAAAAAATCTTCGTCAAAAGGTAGTTCCGATTTGGGTTCAGCTTCCGGTTCAAATTCAAACATAGTTGCATCCTGCATGGGTCTAACGTCAACTTTACAATCATCAACCTCTGCGTCTGCTCTCAACTCGTCAATCTCTATTGATAAGAATAGCTGGGTACTAGATTGTGCTTGTACACAGCATATATGTAATGATAAGTCGATTTTAAGAAATTTAGAAAATACTAATGCAAAAATTTTAGCTGCAAATAGTGCCAAAGTAGATGTAAATTTGATTGGTGTGGTCGACGCGTTGTGCAATGGTCAAAAGCTATGTTTTAACGATGTTTTGTTTAATCCTAATTCGCCTGCAAACCTGGTTTCATTGATAATGTTATTTAAAAGAGGCTGGTCGATTAATCAGTTTCATATTAACAAGGTTGTGTTGACTAAAGATTGTTTCAGGATTGAAGCTACTCGTGATGAAAATGACTTGTGGATTTTACCAATAAAAGCGATTCAGAGCAGTTCTTCGGAGTTGCTTAATTTTAATAACACTAATAAGAGTAAGCTATCTGATAACTTTGCATGTATTTCAGTTAGTGATTGGCATAGATGTTTTGCTCATCAGAATATACAATATACAAAAGAACACTTGAATCGTTTGGGAATTGTTTATGAAAAATCCAACTTTCATAAATGCGTAAGTTGTTCAAAGGGTAAGATTTGTAGAAGTACTTATCATCCAAGTTCAAGTGTAGCTAAAACAGTTGCGGAACTTACTCATGTAGATTTATTAACCTCTCCAGTTCTCTCAATTGGTGGCTCAAAGTATGCTTTGGTGTTCAAAGACGATTTCAGCTGTTATCGAACAGTGTATTTTTTAAAGACTAAAGATAACACTGTTAGTTTGTTTGAAGATTATTTTAACAGGATTGAAACTCAAACAGGAAACAAACCTAAGAGAATTCGAAGCGATAATGGTAAAGAGGAAATTAATGCTGATATAGATGAATTATGCTCGATAAGAGGTATTATTCACGAACTTACGTGCCCCTTCACTCCGGAGCAAAATGGTCGAGCTGAACGGGAAATGCGCGTCCTTTCTGAAGCAGTAACAACAATTTTGATCGACAGCAACCTAGAGAAAAAGTTTTGGGCTGAAGCAATGGCTTATGCTGCATTCACTCTTAATCGCGTAGGTAAATCGACAATTAATGGTAAGACACCTTATGAAGTTTTTTACAGCCGAGATCCTTTTGATGTTCGATTTTTACGTCCGTTTGGTTGTAAAGTTATCATTCAGATTCCTAAGGAAAAACGTAAAAAATTTGATCCTAGAGGAGAAAGCGGTATTTTCTTAGGTTATCAGCCACATACGAAAGGTTATAAGGTAATACTTGACTCCGACAATACAATTCGTGTATCATGTAACGTTCAGTTTCTAGATTTTAAACAGGACAACACTGCGGAGATGAATGAAAGCTTGCGGGATTTCAATGATTCGGATTATGAAATAACCGAAATTGAGTATGACTGGGATTCTAATGGAGATAATGATTTAGAAATGGTTGTTGGTTTGTTAGGTTTTTGCGTTCTGAAACTTTCAAGGAAATTAGTGACTTAGAACCAAATGAAAAAAGAATTTGGCTTGAAGCGGTATCCCGTGAACTCAATTCAATGGAAAAACATCAGGTGTGGGAAGCAGTTCCGTATACAAATCAAAAAGTAATCGACACGCAATGGATTTTTCGTGTGAAAAATGCTGAAGAAGCAAAGGCTAGGCTCGTTGCAAAAGGGTTCCAATCTACAAACTACAGTAAAACTTATGCTCCAGTTGCAAACATTACATCAATACGAGTATTTCTGGCAATTGCAGTTCAAAGAAGGATGAAAATACTTCAGGCTGATGTTGAAACAGCATTCCTAAACAGCGAATTGAAGGAAGAAATATACATTCGACCTCCAGATGGGCTAGATGTAAATAAGGGTACAGTTTTACATCTAAAAAAGGCTCTCTATGGGCTGAAACAGGCTCCAGCGAGCTGGTATTCTACAATTGATAGTATCCTTACAAATAATGGTTTTTGTAGATGCACAGTAGAATTATGTTTATACATTTTTTCATCTGATCTGTTCATAATTATTTATGTAGACGATTTTTTGATTGCAGCTATTAATCAAGAGTTAATTGATTTTGTGCTTAATTTGTTAAAAGATTCGCTTGAGATCAAAATATTCGAAAAACCGGAAAAATTTATTGGATTGTCACTAAATATTAAAGAGGATACAATAGAAATTGACCAGACTGACTATATCAAAAAATGTGTAAAACGGTTTGGACTTGGTGATTCTAAAACTGTAACCACTCCAATGGAAACAAAACTCGATTTAAGTAAGACAAATTCAAACTCTAGCTTGTGTATCTTAAAATTTCAAAAATTACTAGGTATCATCAACTATATAATGGAGAGAACGCGTCCGGATATCAATTTTTCTACTAACGTCCTAAGCCGAAAAGTCAAGGTTGCGAACGAAGAACTTTATAAGTATCTATTGCGTATTCTAAAATACTTGAAAGGTAACGCTAATATGAAGCTAATATATCGAACAAGTGAAAAATGTGAAGCTATTACAGCGTACTGTGACGCCTCATGGGCTTCAATTGAAGGTCGCTCAACGACAGGGTATCTCATAAAGGTATTTGATAATTTAGTTTGTTTTAAGTCTAGAAAACAGACGTTAGTTTCATTGTCAACTGCTGAAGCAGAATATATCTCGATGTCGGAATGTGCAAGAGATGTAACCTGGATTCGCAACATTCTCAAAGAAGTAGGTTTAGAAATAGGTCCAATCACTATATATTGTGATAATCAAGCAGCTATAAAAATTGGAGAAACCCAAGGTAACTATAATAGAACTAGACATATCAACATCAAATACCAACATATCAAAGATTTAGTAAGTAAAAATATCATACAGTTGAAATACATTGAGTCTTCTCATAACTTAGCAGATTTTTTAACTAAATGTGTTGATTCTACAAAAATCAGGTCTGCAATGGCGAAACTTGGTTTCAAAAGTGTTTAAAGTTTTTCTTGCTTTGATTGTTTACTCGTGTTGATTATACTGAGTCGTATTTTTATTGTTTTTTCTATATTTTTTTTGCTCGCTATTATTTTTGCGTTAATTTACCTTACGTGGTAACGCTCACTTACTGTTAGCGATTTTATTATTATTCTAACATAAGATTAGTCTTATATTTTCTGCATTTCGTTTCATAATTATCGTTTTTCACAAAACAATTGTAGTTACATTTATGAAAGTAAGAAATTGTTAGTGATTATTGCATATTGCCTTTAGCGTTATTTTAATTTCTTAATTTTTTTTGTTTTCTATTTTTTTGTTCCAAAACAGTTTTGTTATCCTTATGAATAATGTTATCATTTTTGTAACATTCTCTATTAGCAGTGTTGTAGGGGAGTGTTATGTGGCAACACTGCTCCTGGTAAGCTAGCGATGTAACGTTTCTCTTGTCGTGTGTATTATTAATATATAAAATAAAGCACGCCATCTTGCTATGTATTTTAACTCTTTTATTCAATAATCAATAGTTTGCTTCACTTTTGTGTTCGTTTCTGTACGAACATTAGCAGTCCATAGTATATGGTCGAAGGGTGTATACATGACTTTTTCGTCACCATACAAAAATTTGCCATTCGACTCCTTAGGGTGTGAAACGGATTTTAAACTTGGTATACACAGGGATACACTCGTTCACTAATTCTTTTCTCAAGCAATTCGTTAATCTGAGCTACAAAACTGACACTCAAATGTTCAGCAAGCTCAGGTACCATAGATGATCGAGTTATTCGTTTAGTTTTTGGTGTGGAGGAAATTTCTTCACGTGTTGACACACGCCCCGTCGTATTTTTTGCAGGTCGACCCCTCTTAGCGGCTATCGCCGCTTTCCTTCCTGGCTTCCTTCTCGTGACATTAGTATCAGGAATTTGTTCCTCCAACCATTCTATTTCATCACCATCCGACTCTAAAGGACTTTTATTTATATTTTCGTTTTTTCTAGACATATTCATCTATTATAAATAATTGTAATATATGAATCAATTTGAATTGAATTCTTGGAATAGTAGCATTACGATTGGTGGTAGGCAGGGTAAGATAAAAATGGTAAGGCAAGGGAATAATCGTGTAATTTGTATAAAAATATAGACGTCACTCCCACCCTTCATATTATTTTGAGCAAAAATCTAACTGGAGTTCGAGCGGTCCATATACTGTATAGTCAAAGGGTTTTCCCCGGGCCCATCCTGAAAGTTTCGTCAACCCTGAAGGCATCCACAGAAAATACATAATATTCACTTTCGTAACAATGAAATATTTTTCTTTCTCCCACACGTATGAATTATAATTCTGAAGAATTATCCCAACAGATATTCCATTAATTGAGAAGAGAAGGCAATTTATACTTGAAATTTATCGACATACCTAAATTTTTCACAAGCACAAGTACAATTTAATCGAAGTGATTAAAGTAAATAGAATATCAATTAAACCATAGGAAGTTCAGTCTTCATAATTCCCTTTATCATTATCGTTAACTTCTCGATACATCTAGATTACAGCCAAATTAAATATTTCATCACTCTTATCGATGATCAGGAAGCTGAAATGATCGACGAGGAAAGTTATTATCGCGAAGCACTGCCCAGCACTCATTATTTTAAAATTGTTTATAATGTGAACTTGTTGTAAGTATAAGTGGCTCTTATTTTCATTAAACAGGTGAAAAATCTGATTTTACATATTTTTTCACTGCTGAATTTGAAGCAGTTATCGATATCCAACTGAATTGGTATGGTAAACATTTCATTTAAATCTATTTTTACTGTGTTAATTCCAAATAGCACGAATGGGGACGAGTTATTATTTAGTAGTAAAAAAACAAATGTATGAAAGAAAGGAATAAACAAAAGTAATGGGAAATCCAGAGGTTGGAGAATACTTTAATGTACTGAATTTCTCAAAATCATATTTCCACATTTTCTTCTTTAGAAATTTTAGGCATAATTATGATGATGGTCTAGGTGATCTTTTGATTGCATCAGAATTTCGCATTTTATTTTCTATTGTTTTTTTATCTTTTTTTTTCATCGATTAAAGATATTTTATAATTAAAGTTTGGGTTGTTGCTTTGTTAAAAAAAATAAAAAATCTCACTTAGGTACTTATTTTGTACTAAACTCATTATCCAACTATGATTTTTCTGGACAGCATAATCATTTGAGACAATCAACATTCGCATCATTTTATATTTTTGTAACCCCGATGAGATATTTTACAATACTCTGACACGTAGCTGATGTCTAACCTTGCGAGTTGGTGTGAATGTAATAACGTAGCGAAGTATTATATTGTTTTGTATATTTCATGTCTTGCCTTCACATTGTGTGGACGTGCTGTTTGTGTTTTTTCATTATATCCAAAGTGAAAGCTCGTAAAAAAGTATCGCGCCCAATTTTTGGGACGCCAACAAACTTGAGTTGTAACCTTCGCGTTTTATCATTATATTGTGATATTATGATGAAACACTATGAGTAGGCTTTTCTTATAGATGAAATAAATGCGAAAAAAATGGCGTTGGAGTAGTCGATTAAAAAATTATAAAAATTTTGGAAAAATGTAGTGTACGACAGACCAAAGATCTACAACGCTCCCATGTAGTATATCACAATATGATGTAAAAACGTGAGGGTTACAACTCAAATTTGTTGGCGCCCCAAAAATTGGACGCGATACTTTTTTATGAGTTTTTACTTTGGATATAATGAAAAAACACAAACAGCAAGTCCACACAATGTGAAGACAAGACATGAAATACACAAAACAATAGAGTACTTCGCTACGTTACTACATTCCCACCAACTCGCAAGGGTAAACATCAGCTATGTATCAGAGTATGGTAAAATATCTCATCCGGGTTATAAAAATATGCGGAGAGCTGCGCATATGAATATAAAAATTTTAATATCAGTAGAGTACTTACTTGTTTAAATTAGGATACGCAATGTTATGCGTAACACCATAATTGCATCAATTTTAAGCGATTTTCGCTTTATTTCAGTGATGGTAAAAACTAGTTGGGAATCACTGGGGTAAATATAGTCGTCAAATACTTTTTTTTTCATGTTTTTCACTTCTTAACAAATATTTCAGCTTATTAATAGTGCGAATTACGCGCAGTTTTTAAATTTTTCGATTTTCGAAAAAAGTTCAAAATTTTGGGTCCATTTAGGCAATGGTAAAAATTAAACTTGACGGCTGAAATTTTTATATCTTTTTGAGATCATTTCACAACAATTTTTCACTAAGCCTCCTTACTTTTCATAAAAAACCAAAATTCGGCCCACCCTAATTAATGCTATGTCGATTCAATCTATGCTTAAAAATTCACCACGAATAGCCACTTATTCAAGATTTTATTCGACCCGGAAGCTAAATTCTTGTTAATAAACTTACTTAGATGATCCTTATTATATCTTCGTTGAAAAAAAAAACTATGGTACCCTCTACGACGAAATAATTTTCTTCTCTCCCCATCACCTATTTGCTTTAAATAGATGATATGTATTTTCCTTGAAAATTAATGCAATTCGAATCCAGCATCCACTTCGTCATCAAATATTGAGCTATCAGATATCAGATAAGTCCTACTTCCCAAAGTGGAAAGAATGTAAAATAATTATCGTTGTACAACAATTATTCGAGGTAAAAGATTGTGGAATTCATTTCGAAAATCGAAGCAAATCATAAATCATTTTAACGTGGTGGAATAATATGTCATTAGATAACGAATATCAAAGAACTCTTCTTCGATAGCTTGATCATTATATTTATACATCCATTAGCCGAATACCAAACACAAGCATTTCATAATCATCGCCTTCATCGGTTTTAAGAAGGTTACTTGATGTAATTTGATTTCGAAGTTGATTCGATAATTTAGGGAAGGAATACTATAGCTTTAACATCTTATTAATTCACGTGATTTAGTTACTTATTTGAAAAGATATGAAACCTCGTTCCAACTTCTAAATAAAATTTTAATTAATTAATAAAGCACAAATGGGATAAAGGGGGGTAGGGGTGAATTTAAACCTAAATGAGGTTAGAATTAAATTTCAATTTTCAACTGTAAAAAAGTACAAGTAAATCATTCAATATAACTAGTATCGGCTACCTACTACTACGAATTCGACCCGAACCATATTTTCGCGACATATTCTCGCCATAAAAATGTTCATCCGCCAAAATAAATTCTAAAGATATCGAATAGGTTGTTTTGCTATATCAAAAAAATACTGCAGATCTAGAAATTCACCAAGAAATTTTATTTATTTTCTGTTTGTTTTGGATAGGCGGTAAATCTAACTACTCCTTCTGTTCCATTCGTTCCAACTTTATAAAAATATGCAAATTAATTTACTGATACCGCTATTACCTCTCTTTACTTTGATTCGGAGTGCTGTGGTAATTGAACGAGGCTTGGACAAATCCGATTTCTTTACCCGCGAAAGGGCAACTGGCATGTCTATCTCGGCTTCATTCACGAAATTCAACAATATTCGATATCACACAAACGTATTTTAATGAACAAATTGGCTTGTTAACTAATGTATAAAATTTTCAAACCATAAACAAAGTTTAAATTTATGATCAAAGAGAAAAACAGAACACAAGGTATATATATAACAAGACAAAACTAATATGCAAGAGCAAAAGTTATCAAAGATGCGAAAACATTAGGCAATAAATCCAATCAATCAATCAATGTGTATCCCTTCGAAAATTCCCAGAGCCATGTACACCTCAGACAAAAATCCCCCCTTCTCTACCGAGTCGTCGAAAGAGTGGGTTCATCTTCCACCAACCAGATAAGTAGGTACCTATCTAGTCGATGTGAACAATATATTCAACGTAAAATCTCAAGTTTAGACGTATTTGATATAATATAGGACGATTTTACGCATTACAACGTACATTATGAAAACATATTCTGAGAATTAGTAGCTTTAGGTATATTTGTTTAAAACTCATACTTGCGAGTAAAACTTGATGGATAGGGTTGAAAGTTGGAGGAAGGTTAAGAGTAGTGATGTTTTAGAGATGATTAATTTTTAGAGGTGAGTTAGTGTGAGGAGGCATGAGTTGGGGTTTTTGGTTCACGCAATTCAAAACTGTTGTGATTTTTCTTACTAAAGTGAAGTACATTTTTTCACAGAATTTCGCAATCCATACTCATACTATCCCAAATTCACGAAACAAATCAACATGAAATCTCCCACACAAGTGACTTTCGAAAAAATACAATTTTTTTTTGTCAATTAAAAAATATGCAACGTAAAACAAATTTCTGTTCTTCCACATCACTATTCAGCGCTTCTTTTTTACACCTCGTATGAGGTTACAACACCACACAGGTTGCGTGGTTTGTGCGATTACTTGAGTAAAACTTAATACATCAAGTTGATAGTTGGAAGAAGGGTGGAGGTAGTGGAACTTCAGAACTACTGATTAGTTTTTGGAGATGGTCGGACGTAAGTTGATGTGAGGAAGCTTGACTTCGGGTTTTTTGGTTCTCGCGCGATAACTTGAGTAAAACTTGATGGATAGAGTGGAAACTTTGAAGAAGGGTAAGGGTAATGAACTAATGATGCTTTAGAGCTGATTAGTTTCTGTGCATGATCGGTCACGAGTTAGCGTGAGGAGGTGTAAATTTAACTTTTTTGGTATTCTCATAATAAGTCCGCGAAAGTGCTTTCTTCGGGTATTCGCAAGACTCAGCACATGGATCGTGGATACATAAATTAAGACAAAAAAATATATATATAACTAATTTCATTGCAAAGGATTAAAATTTAAATTATTAAAAACAGACCATTTCAAGATTAAAGAAAACTAGACACACTGTGTCATAATAGTGGACTGATATACTCATCAGTCCCACTTGTACTGCATTACCACGGTCGTGACAACACTATCTAATAAATGCAGCATTTTCAGATCACCATCTCGTAATGGTCCACTGATCAATTGATTAGTGGCGTCTTCGCGTAGAAATGATTCCCTGAGATACGACGGTGCGAGCGCGCGAATGGCATAGCTCCAGAGTTCCCATGGATGATCAACGAAGACATAGTCTACGTTGTTTGTCGGGAATCCGCACCTTTTTATATTGTTTTGGGGAGATTAATCACCTCGAACAATAGAATGAGGTGTGCGCCGCTACAACGCTCGTCAATGTCGCTAAGGTGTAATCTGAATCCGCATATGCAAATGATTATCGTCATTTGCTAGCTGTGGCTACAAAAGAAGAGTTTTTGGTTTGTTTTTATTTGCTGATATTTATTAGGTCAAGTGGTTTGTCAGCTTAACGAGGGTTATCGTGTCATAAAAGAATGCCCCTAAAATGAGCTTAAAGCTCCAAAGCTCAGCTTCCCGTTGATAGACTCGCACCAAAAACTAATCAGATCTTGTTCTTAATGATCTACACCTACTGTAAAAATTTTGAATCGATCTGTCTAGTTAAACTGAAGAAAACGCGTTAGAAAGAAAAGGCTTCAACAAACAAACAAATAAATAAATAAATAAATAAAAAAACAAACCAAGATGACTGCAATAGTGGATTTCCGCATAAGCGGAAGTCCGCTAAAAACAAGCATAGGAGATTTTACATCAATAAAATAATATTGTTGACAAAGTCCAAAATGATTAATACTTCAGTAATAAAAAAAAAAAACTCTTAGGTTTCTAAATTTTATCAAAACGTCTAATCAAAAGAAGAAATTCCACGTTAAAAAAAATGGCATTAAATTTCAAGAAAAAAATGCATGCATGAATGAAATCTGACATTTTTTGCATATTTGTAAACGACGTTCATTTGAAGAAAATTAAAAAAAATAAACATGATTTTTTTTTATCATTTCTAATAGAATCATACATAAAAATCGTGATGAAATACTTGTCAAATCTGGCACTTCGCTAATTGGACGGGTAAATGGTGTTGGAAAATAGGTTATCGCCAAATTTAAAATTCTAATTTATTTATCTATGTTGGTACCAATGACACAGGCGAATTTCACGAGGTGTATGAACAAAAAAAACCTGATGCAAACCATTATATCCGATCTATATCTACACCATAAACGACGATTTAACCAATGTAATGGGCAATAATTTTTCTTTCTTTTCTTTCCTTTTTTTTTTTTGTTTCTTGTTGAAATCAAATTTCAAGTATTTAAATACAAACTAATCATATTAACAATAATGACAAAGGTACTTTGAACGAAAAACTTCAAGTACAAGCATGAATGCAAATTATACGAATATTTTCATCGTTTATATACAAATGAGAATAGTAAAAATTCATATGCACGTGAAAACGTATAATGATGATACAAGATTAACCTTGAAATACTATATGCGTGTTAAAACTTGAAAATTGTTTTTAAAATTATAATTTCGGCTGAAAGGTGTTAATCACTAGATAAAAAAAAAAAAAAAACTTAAGCAGCCATGTCTCATTACTGGAGCAGTTTTTAACTAAGGCTTGTTTTGATTTAGTAATAACCTTTCTTAACCGTTCATGACTACAGGACACACCCAATACCAAGTCTGAAAACCCACTACCCTATCCTTTGTATTGGGAAAATAAAAACAATTCGCAGATCGTTTCCAACATTTTTAATTGTTGCATCTCAAAGGGCGAAAAAACAGATGCTGAAAAATTACGAAAGGTAAAAAATTAAATACGAGAACGCAGATATTCTCCTACATTCAAGAAACTCATGAAATATAATTTCACAGACAGAATACTTAGAATCAAATAAAAACTAAATATAAAAAAAATCCTCTAGGTATCGTTAGTGAAGAAACAAAATGAAAATTAAGTAAAAAAGTTCACAGGCGTGGTTATCTCTCAATACTTTCCAAAAACACTTAAGAAGTTGAATTTAGTACAAACGTAGTATTTCTTGCCATGAAATAATCATGTGAACAGATATTTCTCAAATTAAAACTATTTGAGGGTCCTCAAATTATCTTCAAATCTTGATAATCCGCCATTCTGGATCCATTTCGACTCAAATTTAAGAGGTCATATTCTGGTCACTAACGAATCCTACACACGAAGTTTGACCTTTCTACGCCGATTTGGTGATGAGATATGGAAGATTCATGAAACTTCCCGCTGCATTTTCCCCTCCAAAAACCGTTTTTTGCTCTAACTCCCCTCCAAATTCACATAGGAAGCTAAAATCAGAATAAGTTAGTCACTTTCGCTCATTTTATCATATGACATAGCAATAAAAAATTTTCGACCCTTCGTGTACCCCACCACATTTTAAGTTCGATAACCTGTCCCTCTCCCCTCCCAACATCATGTATGGAAGTGAATTGGAGATATAGTATACTTCTTATCCCCAATAATCATATGAGTTCATATTAATTACATTTTTACTAACTTAAGGCTCCTCAAGCTCTACTCAAATTTTGATAATCCGCCATTTTGAATCTATTTTGATCCAAATTCAAGTGGTCATATTTTGGTCACCAATTAACCCTACATACAAAGTTTGACCTCTTTAACTTGATTTGGTGGGAAGATATGGAAGATTCAAGAAATTTCATGACTCAAAAGTCAAAATTTCCTCAAAAAGCCGTTTTTTGCTCTAACTCCTATTAATATGCACTTAGGAAGCTGAAATTTGGATATATAAGTGTCCGTGATTCATTCTTTCATATGAGATCAAAAACAAAAAATTTAAGCTATTTACCCCTTCTATAGCCTCCCTCAAATTTGAGTGATCCGCCATTTTGAAATTTATCGAAAAAACAAAAAAAGGTTCTTCTGCGAATTTTCAAGAATACGCTCTTGCGCTACGTGTGGGGAAAAAAAATATGTATGCTACTATCCTTGTCAGGCCCTGGACTGTAGATATCAAACAGACGTTCCGAGACCTGGCCTTATTTAAAGAGCTAGAGATGCTCGAGTGAGCTTTTTGGAAACCACTTCAACATAGCATATTAGGAACCTTTAGAGGGGTAAGAAAAATTCAAAATTCATGCACACAAATGATATGCAACGGTTCTTATCATATACACTTCAGATTTACTACTATCCTTGCCAGGCCCAGGTGGGTCTACCCAAGATAGTACCATATCCAGGACTTCCCAACGTTTATATAAACCTGAAAGTTATAATTATACGCTCAAATATACACAGAAAACGTTGCGAGACCTAGCAACGTAAGATCGGGTCTTGGAAGGATAATAACATTTGTAAGGTCGGGCCTGAAATATATATATATATATCTATATATGTGTGTGTGTGTTCAAAAATGCCATTGTAAGATTCTCGATCATTTTATTTTAGTCTTTTAATTTAGCCTATTTATTTCATTATTTAATACAAGCAGAATTTGGGTGGCTCTGGCATTTGTGAAGTGGTCCCCGATTTCCACTCCTGCTACTCTACTGTTAACTGTTTGAAGGAAATGGATGAGTAAACAAATAAAT